>JASCZI010272220.1:37476-50160 GCA_036250425.1 Stylosanthes scabra
CTCTCAGCAAACAACTTAGCTTTCAGTAATTGCTTGGCCAAATGTAAAGAGTCACATCCTTCGCATGCTTTTTGAGCAAGTCCTCATTATTTTTTTCTGAATAGTAGATAGATAAAAATAATTATTCATAAACACTAAACAGAGTAGTAATGACCAAATGTAAATAATATTGGAAGACTAACCTTCATATAATAACTACACATATAAATGAAACAAAAGTTCCTTTAACTCTATTGATGACCAAATCTAAATTATATTGAAAGGCTATTGATGTTTCGCATCACAATGGTGAGCCTAATGTACCTTTAACTCTAAGTTCATCTCTGCATTTAACAATTAAACTCAATGTTAATACATTCAAAGAAAGATCAGTAAGTATGTTTCAAAAGGCCAAAAAAATACAAGGGAAACCTCACATAAGAAAGTCCCTCTCATTTTTAATTGAGAGGTTCATCGCCTCGGCCAATGGCTCAGCTGAATATATAAGAACAAATTCAAAGCCTTAGTAAGCACATTTACATAAGATTAAACCACACATATTCATATGATATGAATGTCTCTATTTTAGTCATACTTATAACAACATTCAAGTAATATTTCAAATAGATTACACAAGACCATTTTTTGTGATTTGATAAATAAAATAACACAAGCAATCAACGCCCGTGATGGAAAGCCAAGCAACAGCAGTGCGTGGCAGCAGGATGAAGAAACAAGCAGCAAAAAATCACAATTATCAAATTCTAGCACAATTTAACTCAAAAATTAAAACTCAAAACAATGATGTATCCAAAATTCAAGTAAACTACAATCTGCATCAAGAAACAAGGTCAATCTGAAATCAAGTCTCAAAACATTCTACTACAAAAATTCAAGTCTCACCAGTAATTGGTGTTCCTAAACCAAAAAATCAACAAAATTCAAGACAAAACAATTGAAATCAAGTCTCAAAACCATCAAGAAACAAGGACAATATGCATTCGAATATATCCAAAAGTTCAAAGGAATTACAGATTCCTGGGCTGCCTTAGGAACACCAATTACTCTGAGATTGGCAACCCTTTAATCCTCTTTGTTGATTCAATCCCCAAATGCACATATTTACTAAAATTATAACGCATTTGAAATTTAGAAAACTTTAATTTAAAGATAAATCCTAACCTCGTGTCCTGTCTTTCCTTTCCTTCTTCGATTTCTTCTTTGCCCTCTTCCAGCATTCTTCTCCAGGCAACGACTCCAGCAGCCAACTCCAGCGGTGATGGCAGCGGCTCCAGCAGCATCGACGACAAGCTCTAGCGCAGGAACAAGTTACAGCAAGGCACGACAGAGGCAACAACAAAGTAGAGCAGTGAGGTAGCAGCTTCGGAAGCCCTCTTCGAGATCAATATCGGCGCAACAGCTACGACAACAATGGTTGCGTCGCCCTCCGCCATCACCTCATCCCGCGACTCCCACTTCGAAGCATGTTCCCCCCCTATCTCTCTCGATCGCTCTTTCTCTCTTGTCCCTTAATGACGGCGATGACGGATATTCCTTCCTTGGCCGGCGCCTTCTCCTCCTTCTCCTTCCTCTATTCTTCTTCCCCATCGATTACTCTCTGTTCTCTCTTCTTCTTTTTCTTTCTCCTGTGTGAGTAAGGGTAATGGGTGTTCTATGTGTGTGTTTTGATTTTGGAATTAGGGTTAGAATTGGGGAACAGGTATAAGACATAATATACATTTTAAAAGAGTAAAATTATAGAGCAGAAAGTTAATTACAATCAAATTATTGAACAATTTTTGTTGGATTATTAATTATTTTTGTATTTGAGAAATTAATTTCTAATCTTTTTCTAAAGAGTTATTGTTAATAAATATTAGATCTATTAATTTTGTAAAAAATTAAAAATAAATTAATTCCTAAATTTTATAGAGAGTTTTAGGTTATAGTTTTTAAATATGACTATAAAGGGGTGACTTAAAACCTGAAATGATCCTATTAAAATAAGGTCAGCGTTCAAAACCGTGACGTCTAATATCTATTGTCACGTTTTCTTAAAATAGGGTGACAAAAAACTATATTTTTAAGTCACGGTTCAAAACAGTGACTATAGATGAAAAACCGTGACAACTGATAATCTATTGTCACGGTTTTTAAACGTGACATAAAAAACAGTGGCTTAAAGCCAAATTTCTTGTAGTGATTCAAAATTCGTAGTTTTTCTTAAAGTCTCTTGACTTTATTTATAGAGTGAGCTTATCAAAGTTGCGTTGGATACCCTTTCTTTCCTTATTGTTAGCTTGATTTCTTAAAATATATAATCGAGAAAGAGTAACTCTATGGAGCCAACAGTATTGGTGGCCCATAATAACCAATATCATTCTTCATTCTCTTCTCCTTCCTCTTCTCCAACCCCACCATCTCCTAACCCTAGCCACCTTCCTCTTTGCCCACCGCTTCTTCCACAACAGAGCTCGCCACTGCTTTTCAAGATTGCATCAAACTACAGTGATGGTGTCGATGTTGTTCTATCCAAGATGCTGAATTTTTTTGTCGCCTGGGAGTTTCAATGGGTTTGTAAGATTCATTCATGGAAGCCAGCATGGACAAGATTATATGGCTTGAATGGGAAGTGAGGGAGTGGAGGACTTATTGAAGGGGGTTTCAGAGATAGCTTTGATCGCCTCCTCCTACTTTCCGCCGTGACCACTATCCAAGGCCACCACCACTAGCCCTTCCCCGACTTCGTCACGCGGCGGTGATAGAAACAGAGGCATCTGACGAGAAGGACTTCTTAGCAATATCGATCAAATTAGAGGGGTTGTTTGGACCCAACACTGAGATAGTCACAACTATGAGTAAAAGAGGTAGCATGAATAACAATAGCTTCGTTGATGATGATGAAGAAAACGAAGAGAACTCTGATGATGATGAGCCACTCCATCTCCAATTATTAGCCATTGGATTTTCACAATCTATGACTTCTTTCTTTCTTTTTCTTTTCTCTTCTGTTTCTGTTCCATGAAATTCAGAAAGAGAGCAGCTAAATTAGAAGGATCAGTTGGTGGTGGTGATGAGGGTGGTGAGATAAATGAGTTATGGATGATAATTTTATTCTATGTGGATGATAATTTTTTTAATTTTGGATGATAACTCTTTCTAGTTTTGGATGCTATTTTTTTAAAAAAATTTTGAATGATAACTTCTAATTGAACTTATTTGCTCCCTAATGACTTCTTAATGTTAGTTCCGTAGTAGTGTTGAATTAAGAAGTATTTGTCCATTTTACTTGGTACGCTGCTTTTAGCAACTCGTAAATTATTTGGCTGTGTTTGTTTATAGAGATAGGGTACCAAGATATTGGCATAGTGAAATTTGTATTTGGCAGATGAGACATAAATAAAATTATTCTATCCTAAAATGTTGAATTAGTGTATTATATATGTGTCTTCTCTAATAGGAAGAACATGATGGTACTAAACATAGGCATAATATATTTTTTTCATTATCAATTATTCATAATTATATCTTTTATCATTTTATATTTCTTTTTAAATTTTATGTGAAAAAAGGTAAATTGGAGATTATATTATTTGTTCTATTTTATATTATTTTATCACCAAAAAAAAATAAAAAAGGAACACTCCAATAAAAATGTTAAAAATGTCTTTAAGTAAAAGACGTTCCATCCTGTTCGTTAATTTAAATTATATTTTTTTGAATTTTGTATATTTAGCATGTTTTAAAAGTGTATATTTTATATAAAAGTGTTATCATCCTAATTAAAACACCATTTTAGATTTAATACTAATATTTTGAATATTTATTTACAAATTTATAAATTGAATATTTTTTATATTTGAGAATCTAAATTTTAATATATCATTTTTTATTTTTAGAAGATTTAATTTTAATTTAGTAATTCGTATTTTTTATTTCATTTTTTAAATTTTCTTAAATTTTCAATTCTTGATTTTTCAATTTTCTACCTTTTATGTTTTTTATTTTTTATGTTTAGTAATTCTTTATTTTTAAATTCTTGTTTTTTTTTTTAATTCGGTAATGCTATATGTACTACTGTACATATCCGTACACCCATTTACAACACAAAAATGTAAATATCAGCACAGAAAAATTCACAAAACGCATGAATATAACATACGATAGCATAAAAATAATTACGTATAGCATAAAAATAGTGTACCTCAACACAAAAATCAAAATATAAAAAGAAGATAATGGATGTATGATAGTGTACAATGGTACACATATTTTAGGCTTTTTAGAGAATATTTTTAATTATGAAAAATAAAAATCTTTAAAAGAATGTTTAAACATTTTTATATTAGTAGTGACGAATAAAATACACTAATTTTTGTATTATGTACTTTGTGTTTCATTTTTAGTGTTATATAGATCCAAATAAAAATAGCTCCATAAATAAAAGTATTTACCAAATTCACTCGCAAGTCGCAATAGACTAAATTTAAAAAAAAAACACTAATACGGAACAGAAACAACCTTCCCATGGAGAACAGATACCTACCTATGAAGACCTTTTAAATCTCCTCAAATCTATCTAATTACCTTCATTTATATATACTTTTGTTTACACTGATTCAAAGAGTTATAAATAATCTGCCCACAACAAATTGTAGCAAAATATTATTCAAAGTGTGAAGAGTATAATTGAAAACACACGCATGGATACACGTCAAACCAGGGACGACATAACACACAACAGTTGCTTTCATTTTGACCCAGCTTGTGGAATTATTGATTTGGCATGTAAATTAGAGATGAATGGGAAAAAGTTCATTGATGAGTCTCACATAACATAAATGCATAAGAAAACGGTGAGTGTTGTGCTTCTTCCCTCTAATGTTAGCTCATTATTAAATCCGAGTATGGGTGCGTAGTGACACGTAAGCCATGAAAAGTTAAAAAGCGACCCAGTCACCGACGAACCAGATCTTGCAAATCTTCCACGTCAGAAACTGGTTCAACCACAAATCACCAACCAATGCATGTGAATGTGCCACCAAGATTGCAATCCCCACGTTACCCCCCTTACCCATTACCATGTGATTTTCTGCCACAATCTTTGCTTCTGCATTTTTATTCAATATTTTAATTTAATTCAATTTAATTTTTATAATAGATCAGATGAAAAAACCTTATGTAGATAATCATAGAAATCAGTCTTATAAATAGACTGGAATTGAATAGTAATTTTTTTTTAACAATGAATAGTATAATCTTAGTGAGATTAGAATCGTTAAGGAAGAAAATGAACTCATGTGTGGAATGGAAGCTAAGAAGACACAAAAATTCAGTAAATATGGATGAGCATGAAGAGAAAAATATTAAAAAGCCAATAACATAAAATTATCTTATCTTAATATTTATAATTTTATATATTTATAATATCTAAAATTAATGATTTATTTTAACAATAGTTAATTTATATAAAATAAAAAATTTACACAATTATAGATTGATTTTTATTGTCTTTTAAACATTTTTCTATAATTAGGGTGTGAAAGATCCATAAATGGTGGTATCTATATCATAGAACGGCAATATAAAAGTAGTATGTGCAAATAAAAATGAGTTTAATTTTACAATAATTTCACACAACCAAGCATTTTAACCAACCAAGTCCAAACTAAGCTATTTTCCTCACGCGTCAACAAAAAACAAGTTGTTTGTTCTTTGCTGCAACCGCGCCTTCCTTTCTTCGTTGTTTTTCTTCTTCGTCACATCATTCTTCTTCTCCTTCATTTAGTTGCTTCTTCTTCTGACGAAGGCTATGAGAGTAGCGATGATAACGACAGTGGCGACGACAGCAGCGACGACAGCAGTGACGACGACATCAGCGGCATCAATGATGCATCAACAAAGAAAAAGAAGGAGGATGAGAACATCGAAAGGGAAGGGGAAGGAGAACCAGAAGCAGAATCAGTAAAATGCAAAGAAGAAGAAGAAAAAGAAGAAGAAGAAGATAGTGATGATGATGATGATGATGATTATGATGATGATGATGATAGTGATGATGATAATGATGACGAGGAGAAGAAATCTGGTTCTCCTGTCCAAAGAAATCTATTTATGTTATTCAATGAAATCTGGTTCTGTTTTTAGTCGTCTAGGCGCAAAGATGGATGCCTAGGCGTTCATGCTTCTGATTTTCATGAAAATCTGGCTTTGTTTTTCATGAAAATCTGTTTCTATATTTTATAAAAATTCGGTTATGTCTTTTAATAGAATCCACTTCATTTTTTTTTCGAAATCCGGTTCTGTTTTTCATGAAAACCCAATTATATTTATGTTGAAAATCCGGTTCTGTCTTTTCATAGAAATTCACTTCATTTTTTAGAAATCCGGTTCTGTTTTATATGAAAATTCGGTTCTATTCAAGAAGAAGAAGAAGAAGAAGAAAAAGAAGAAAAGGAAGATCATCAACAACAGAAACAACATAATAGAGGAGGAAGAGGAGGAGGAGGAGGAAGAGGGAGAAGTTGCAGAAACAGGGAAGAGGAAGCATGCGTGTTTTTCATGCACTATTGGTGTGATTGGATTAGGAATGCTTGGTTAGACATAGTTGGTGAAATTGCTTGGTTGTGTAGCATTATTGTAATTTTTATGTATTGATAATATAAAATATTTTATACAATCATGAAATCACATCTGTTTTTTTTGAATAATTAATCATGATATGAATGGAATAAGAAGTTATTTTTAATGATTTGGTGTGAAATATCTTTACAATAAAGTGCATCAAAATTAAATTCATAAAAAAAATTAGTTAACAAATAAATCACGATGTATTAATAATGTATAAATATATGTGTTAATTTTATATGAATAGTTGATCTTTTGTATGCACCTAACATAATTACATACAATATTTATAAGCAAATTAATTGAGATATTACCAAAATTCTTTAGAATTTAATTTTGATTCAGTTACAATATAAAACGTTTAACATAATTGTGTAATTATATTTGTTCTTTTAGATAATTGATCACGAAATAATTGAAAATGATAATTGATCATGACATTATGTAATTTGATGTATGTATAAAATATCTTAATATAGGTCGATATTGTATCAAAATAAAATTCAATTCTTTATATCATATCCACACATTATTATTTATACAAATTTTCTACTGAAGTCTATATAAATAGAACGAAGAATCACTCCAAATTAATATTTTATGATCGAATTCTTGTTTTGTGTGTAAAATTTGTTAAGAATTCATCTAACTATTTTTGCCAAACTAGCTTCCTTTTCTAAGTATAAAAAATTATTTTAATATTATAATCTCTTAAATATTTTTGGATAGTATCTTCGTCCCATCCACAAATGAAAGATTTCTTTAAGAATTTATAAAGAACTTTTTTAATTGAAAAAGTAAAAAGTAATACATATATCATGTTATTGAGCTTAAGATTCTTATTTTTTTTTAACAATTTTTCTTTTGGCATTCTGTTTAGTCTTCACTACTAATGAATGTTCTTAAAACATTCATTTATAAATTAAAACTTTTATTGGATATTGCATAAAACTTTTGAATATTCAAATAATACCAGTATACCATCATTATTTGATCATATTATTGATTCTGTTCCCATATTATTTTTTTAATTATTATTATTATTATTATTTTGATTCATATTCATGACCAAATATATTTTTCTATTAGATCCATCTTATCTATACAATTGTCACATTCACAGGTGCACACCATTATGCCCGTGATTTTGTTCTTATTGGCGAGGTTAATACGTACTAGCAACATATTGACTACTTGTGTGTTCAGTCAATTTTTTTTTTTTCTAAAAGAATATGTTTTTATATTTTTATTTTAAAATTATAATTTTAACATCGATAATACTTTTTAAATTAGTTATTTATAAATGTTATAAAATATATTTATTTATTTTCTTAATCCTATTTAATTTAAAACAGATATAAAAATTTACATTAAAAAACTTCGTTGTCTTCATATATAATTCTAATAAATAAAAAATATTTATTTTTTAAAATTTTATATTCAACATTTTAAATTCTCACAAAAATAATCTCATAGATAATGAATCTAAGAAGTCATATCCAATAATACCTAAGCCAAGAATCAATACAAAAATTCAGTCTTCCAAAAACATCAATACAAAAATAGTTTTATCTGGAATGGGTCGTAGTGGATCCAGTGGGCAGGCGATTATCATGTATGTGGAACAAGAATTTTCTAGTAGATTACAAAGGGTAACAATGGCTTGCTTGCTGTTTTGTGGCTGGAGTAAACGAGAGAGTGCGTAGCCGAGGCCTAGCACAGATGGAGGATCCTTTGGCCTCCTAAGTAGCAGCACCTGGGTTCAAATCCTGGTGGAGGAAAATAGAAGCCCAATTCTCTCTAGTAGATAAAGGAGAGTGTGTTGAGTGGGTGTATGAGTAGAGAACCTAGGATTGGGAGTTGTCCAATCCAATAACAAAAAGAAAAAAGAGAGAGTGCTTATTGTCATGGATGGAGGCCGAAGAAGACACAACAGCGGTGGCTGTCATTATTCCTTATGTTAAGGAATGAGAGAATTTTCTAAATAATGAACCTGCATATAAAGGGTGGCGGTGGCTGTCATTATTCCTCGTTAAGGAATGAGAGAATTTTTTGAAATGAACCTGCAGATAAGGAGTGGGTGTTCATGGAAATTGATGTGCATAGGAAGTTGTTAGAGTTATTAAAGCATCAGAAAGGAGAGAAGAAATCCTTGCATTCAATGTGATTGTGTAGTGGGGGTGTTAGAATTCAGGAGAAGAACCAAGACAAAGTTTGCGATGTGTGATTTAATGTAAAAGATGTTGATGGTGCTGCTATTGGTTTGTTTTTTACTTTGGTGTTTGATGTTTTAATATTTAGGTGTGTGATTTTTTATGGTGTATTTTGTTGCTAAGTTTTATGTTTTGTGTATTCTTTGTGTACTCACTCTAATCTTTATAACTATGATTTTGGTCATAAAGGTTTAACAGAAAAATCAATTTAGTCACAAACGTATTTTAGGCAAAAAATTAGTCACAAACATTGTAATTTATATTAAAATGGTCCAGATTGACATTTTTGCCCCTCACACCAACTTTTTCTTCTTTGTTTCAAATCGGTCGGTTCACTGAAAACCGAATCGATTTAATTTTATAAGATCCCTAATTTTAGAAAGTTAATTTTATCAGCCTTCAATTTTGTCTAATTTTCCTTTTGCCCCAAATTGAGACCAAACCCTAATTCCTACCCTACCCATACACCATCAGCAGCTCTCTCCAAAACACAACACACACACAAAATCCTAACAGACCTAACACTATAAGAAATGCGCCTGTTACCGGCGGAATTACCGCGGAATTAGGGAGGGACGTTACCGGCGGAATTAGAAGGGGAATTACCGGCGGAATTTCCTTTCCGTGCTCGAGGTCCAAAAATTTACCGGCGAATTTATTTTTCGACGGTAATTCCGCCAGTAAGGGTATTTGCCAAAACGCTCCGTTTTGCTAATGTTGTTTATATTACCTCTCTTGCCTCATTTGCAAAAAGGAAGAAACCCTAAAACGGCGCCCCTACCCCTCTTCCACCACCCCTCCTCCACGATCTGTCACCCTACCCCCTCTGAATCTCCCAAACGACGTCGTCCTCTTCTCCGTCACCGCCAGCCGCCGACAAGGGAGCACTGAAGGCCCCTGTGAAGTCTCAGACTTCAATGACGGCGTAGTCGAACCCACAGCCGCCACCGCCCCGTCCCACCGTCGACGTCGTTTTCAACCCTAAACTCGCCGACGGAATTTGTGGAAGACAGAACATCCAAGGCTCCAACCACCGCCGTTCGTCCTCGCCGGTCACCTCCCTCGCTGTGTCGTTGCTGTTCTCTGTCGCGGGCAGCCCCATCTTCGCCGTCACATTCGTGTTGCCGCCCTTCAACGAGGTATTTCTACATTTTAATTACTTCATGCTTTAGTTGTTTCTTTAAAAAAGTTAGAATTTTTGCAGCCATGGATGAAGATTGAGAGTTTGAGACTGAGATTTGGGGTTTAGGGTTTTGGCTAAAAAGTGTTAGTTTTTTGGGTTTATTTTGATCAGAATCAGGATAATAGAGGTAGGTGACCAACCTTTTCTGCTCACTGGATTCTTGGAACATCACAATTGGAGAGCTTCACTTGATTGGGTCACCCCTCTTGGCCACCCTAATTTTCAATTTTTCTCCTCAAATTTTGGGATTCCAAAGTTCAGGTACATTTTTCATTGCTTCTTCTTATTGAATGCAAGGTTGTGAAACCCTTAAGCTAAGATTAGGTGAATTCTTGAATTTGATTACCTTGATTTATTGATACTACTTCTCATGACATTAGAGCTTTAAATGAAGTAACTTTTGGTGGTTTTGAATGATTAGTTGATTGTAATTGGGTAGCTCTGTTTTGACTAAGGATGATTGTAATGAAAATGGAATGAATTTGATCCCTAAAAGTAAAAATGGTGAATGGCTATAATATTGTGTTTTTGTTGAAAATTCGATTTGTGTTGAAAACATCGTATTAGCATGCTATTTGGATATTTTGTTGGTTAGTTTGAGTTCATTTAAACAGGGTTGTGCATTCAATTAGTTATCATAATAATTTATTTATTTTTTTAATTCAGTTTCTGTTACCGGCGGAATTAGGGGGGAAATCCGCTGGTAAAATGGCGGGATAAATAAAAACGGCGCCAAACTATCATAATACCGGCGGATTTAGGGGAGGAAAAATCCGCCGGTAATGTGGCGGGATAAATAAAAAATGGCGCTAACGCAGCACTGTTACCGACGAATTTTTGGGGGGAAATTTTCCACTGGTAAAGTGGAGGGAAAATTAAATTATGGCGCCAACGTTACCGGGGGATTTTTTCCGCCGGTAATTCCCCCGGTACCGGTTGCTTCTACTTGGTCACCCAAAATCTTGTACTGGCGGAAAAATCCTCCGGTATTTTGTTACCGGCGCCATTTTTACCGGCGGAAAAAATCCCCGGTAAATCCCCCTAACACCGAAAACGGCCAAAACCAAGGAAAATTCCGCCGGTAATTCCGCCGGTAACAGGGACATTTTTTGTAGTGTAAACTCAACACACACGAACGAAAACACAAGAGGGGAGGGAGAGAGGTGACGGCGCCGGCCAGAGGCAAAGCCGTCGCCACCATCGCCAGTGCGATCAGAAAGTGAGAGATTGAGACAGAGAAAGAGAGAGTGATGCCGCCGTTGTGTTTCGTTCCTCTGCCGCCGCCGATAATGACAGAAAGGAAGAGACGAGGCCGAAGTGAGGTCAGAGAGAGAGAGAGAGAGAGAGAGAGAGAGAATCCGAAGAAGGAGAGAAGGACGCAAGATGGAGGCTGGGGTTCTGTTGCCGCTGCAACCTCGAATTGCTACTGCTTCCAGCCACGGTTCCGCCGTCGCCATGGTTGATGGAGTCGCCTTTGAAGCTCCTCTTGTGGTTGCCATGTCTGAAAAGAGAGAGATATATTGAGAAAGAACGATTTGGACTTGAAGAGAAGGGAGAGAACGCCGTTGAAGTTCTTTCCGCCGCTGTTGCACTCACCGCCGATGTTCTCTGAGGTCACCGGAACCACCACTTGATTTCCCTTTCTTCGCCGTCACTAAGTCTGTCATGCAAAGAGAAAACACGATGGTGATGGTTTGCTTTTTTCCCGGTGAAAATTGATAGTTCTTATGTGATATAAGCACACTTTGATCTGTAATTTTCTTGTTGTTATAATTGTTGCTAAGTTTTGTTAGTTGTGCTACTTTGCACAAGTAATATTCATTATAATTGTTGAGTTGCTTATTTAATTAATAACTATTGATTCTTGAATTACTGTTAAAAATTAGGGGTTGATGTTGATGATGGAAATGGTTGAAATGGTGGTGATGGTGGATTAATGGTGTTGATGGTGGTGATGGTGATGATGGTGGTAATGGTTTAGTTTCATAAAAATCGGTTTATCGATCCAAACCCTTAAAAACCGGTCTTGTTTTAAAAAATAGGGGCAAAATCGTAAATCAATCCATTTTGAAAAAAATTACAACGTTTGTTATTAATTTTTGACCTAAAATGCGTTTGTGACTAAATTGATTTTTCAGTTAAATCTTTATGCCTAAAATCATAGTTATCCCATAAAAATTAATACATAAAATATGACTCCAATTATATATATACTCCTACCCAATCATACATTGATCTAAACTTAAGCTCTTATTTATGCTGCCTTAATGTATCTTGTTTAATTCAAACATTGATTTTATTAAGCACTCTCTGTAGTCATCCTTACTTTGAGCACATCCTCCAACTTCTAGTGCTTTATCTTTTTACACAATCTACTATATGTTTTTCAACTAATATTATTATCAAATTCTCTTAGCTTCTATGCTATTGTCTCCTCTGGTATCACTTAAATGACTCTTCTTACTTCTAATAATATAGTCCAATCTTTGATATATTTTTATATCATTTTTTTATATAGCACTTTATTTTTCTATTTGTGACATCTAATAGTCACCCACAATAAATATATTATTACTTAACACATAACACATGATCATTATGTCACCTATAAAATATTGGTTTACTAAAATTATATATATATATATATATATATATATATATATATATATATATATATATATATAT
>JASCZI010272221.1:9995-27876 GCA_036250425.1 Stylosanthes scabra
CCTGGTTTTGTTAGCAAGTATTACTCAAAGATGTAACTTTTTTCCTTCTTCTCTTTTTGCTTATTCAAGCTTCAAAGGCAGCTCAAAATCCGTTAATTGCTGTCACACATCTCCTTGAAGGGTAGAGGATGGCATTGTTCGAAGTCTATTCAGGTTCATCGATGGATAGTGTACTTAAATGGTTCGTATTGATTAAGCTCAAAAGTTTCCTATTACGTTCCAGGTAGAAGAATAATAAAGGAACATTGTAAAGAATGATCTGAACAGAATATAATGAGAATATAGATGAGTTTTGTCTGATTGTTAAAATTGAAGTTTGCTATATTTTTATGACATAATTTGTGTGCTATCAATCTTCCTCTTTCCTGTCTGACTGCTTAAATTGCTATTCTTTCTCAGGGACATGAAAATTATTACATTGTGGAGACTGCTTCTTCTCCAAATGAAGGCAAAACAATGAATGTTGATCTCAAAGAAGAGATCAGAGCAGCTTATGTGTAAGTGTTGGGTTGGGGACTTGGGGTAGTAATTGTACATGGTTGACCAATTAAATGTTGTTAGCATATTTCAGTTCATATTTTTCATCGAATAATTATTAACCAACAGTATATTTGTTTATTTATGAACTCTAGGGACCAATATTGGATTTTACTTGGTAGAAAAATACTTTGGCAGATTTTTCTCTTTTCTTGCACATGCTAATATGTTATTACCTTAAGAATATAGTTGTTCTTGAATATGGTCATGTCTCAAAAACTGGCTTTAAAATAAAAATGTTGTCCTAGAGGGTTGATTTTATTTTAAATAAGTAAATCAAATCAGTTTCAGAAAAACAAAAACACGTAACTCAAAATAATTTTTGAAACAAAAATTAATTAAAAATTAAATTTTGAGAGAAAAATTACTGCCCTCTTGGTTATTATTGAAATTAAATGTTAATTTTCAAATATTTCATACTCAAATTAAATTATAGGTTCAACTATTAATTAAAAGTTATAAATAAAAAAAATAATGTTACGGAACTAAGCCATTAGGGAGCCAATAATTAAGTTATCATTCAAAATTTATGAGTTTTCATCCATAACTATGTGTTGGTTCCTATCGTAATATGTTGGCTTACTAGTATTTTTCCCGTAGCATCGCAATTCACATGTTCTCGTATTTTTAACCGTTAATCTTATATATATATATTTTATGAAAAAGACTAGAAAGTCAATATATTATGACCAATAGAAAGTCATAAATTTTGAATGATAATTTAATTTTTGATATATGAGTTACGAATGATAATTCATATAAATTTTAGATGATAACTTAATTATTGTCTCCCTAACATTCACTTCCTAGCACTATTTATATTTTATAATTAAATCCAACGTGAAAGGCTTCCAATAAATTAATGATGAGTCATAATCTAATACCATGTCAATGGGGATGGGCGGCACATTTTTTTATTTTTCTATCATTTAGAAATTAGAACGTTCTCTAGAGTGTAGACTCTAGACTAATAGCAAATAAATTATAAATTATTAAATAAAAATAAAATAAAATAAATCAAAATTATGCATGTTTGATTAGTTGATGGCGTTGCATTTCCAAATTTCCATAGAAGGAAGCTGTTAAAGTGATTTTGTTTTGAAACGACCCCACACTTCCCCACTTGTTCCATTCAACGTCTCAATTCAATCAAACAACGCTCCTATTAATTAATATAATAATCAATAATCAAATAATAATAATAATGATTTTTTAATAATTCAAAAAAAAGGAAATTAATATTTCGCCTTTCACCAAAGCTACTACAATTAAGAATTGGTCAAAGATTAATGAATTTTATTCTAATGCACTTAAATATAAAAAAGAGTGTTATATATGTATCCAATTATTTAAGATTAATTATCAATAATAATTATATTATATATTGTATTAATAAAGTGAAAAATAGAAATTTTATCATTAATTTTCTATATAAATTCTCGTAAAAAATTTGTAAATTGATTAAAAAAAAAAAAAAAAAGAGTTCAGAGTTGACACACCAAACCCTGGAAAGAACACGTCCTCTCTGAATCGATTTTGTATCTCTGCAATTTCCTCTTTTATGACCTTTTCTTCACGCCATTTTCCACATTCATTCATCTCTCTCTCTCTACATTGAAGAACCAAGTTCTTCCCCACAGCGTTCTGCTTAATCCAATCTTGCTGATTTCTTAATCACTTTCCAGGTACCATTTTGCTTTCTCTCACTCTCTCTGCTTCCCTTGAATCCAAAATTGTAAGACTTGCTTTGTTTGATGCTTTTGTGTAGATCATGTGATGCTCAAATTTCAGTTCAATTGCGATCTTTTATTTCTTGTTTCATGTTACTCAATTATTGATTTTTATTATTATTATTATTTTATCATCGATTTGTTTGGATATGAGTTGTTGTGGAAGTCCAACTCAGTATATAGTTTGTAACGTTTCTTTTGCTTTGCTTTTAACGTTTCTTCCAACTTCAGGGTCCTTGTCAAGGGTTGGTGTTGGTGATTCCCCTTTTTGTTCTCTTTCTTTTACTATTCTTGCTTTTCTTCATTATCTCTACCAAAGTTCCTTTTTCTTGGGATTAAAAAGGTCCCTTTTTTTTTGTTAAAAATTGATGTTTTTTTGGTGATGAATTGCACGCAAATAATTGAATTTGATAGTTGGGTTCTTATCATATGCTTGCCTTTTCAGGAAGAAGTTGAAACCTATCTTCAAATCATATAGTGTAATTGTCAATTTCCATTGACTCAGTTCTGCCAGAAAAAAGGATAGAATGTTTGGTTCAAAGAAGTCTCCTTTAAAGATTAAATCTGGGTCGAACCCATTTGATTCTGATGATGAGGATCTTGTGAAGGATAACAAGAAGTATAGTTCTGCGAAGAAGACCTCTTCGGACCGTGCGCTTGTTTCCTTAGAAAACACCAATCCTTTTGATGATGATGTTGTTGTTGCTAACAAGAACTCTTCGTCGTCTTCGTATGCTCTACGATCGGCTGACCGGAATAAGTACAAGAATGATTTCCGTGACTCTGGTGGGTTAGAGAATCAATCAGTGCAAGAACTGGAGAGCTATTCTGTTTACAAGGCTGAGGAGACTACAAAATCGGTCAACAATTGTTTGAAGATAGCAGAGAACATAAGAGAGGATGCAACCAAGACTCTAGTCACCCTTCATCAACAAGGCGAGCAAATCACCAGAAGTCACTACGTTGCTGCTGACATTGATCAAGATTTAAGCAGGGGAGAGAAGCTTTTGGGAAGCCTTGGCGGCCTATTCTCGAAGACTTGGAAACCGAAGAAGACGCGCGCAGTCAGAGGACCTGTTATTTTTCCAGATGATCCGGTAAGAAGAAACGGTAATTACTTAGAGCAGAGAGAGAAGTTGGGATTGAATTCTGCACCCAAAGGGCAGTCCAATCTTCGGACACCACCTCCCGAACCAACAAATGCGCTTGAAAAAGTTGAGGTTCGTATTGACCCTCATTTAGCTCTAGTTTCTTTTTTTTTGTTTTCATGTGTCTGAAACTCTGAATACGTATTGCTTGTTGTCTACTATAGTTGTTAGTAGCCTAATTAATGAATTGTGATTTTCATTATTCGATATGGTTATATTGCTAAGATTGAATAGATTATTAAGCAATTTGTCATGAACTGAAATAGGTTGAGAAGAAGAAGCAAGATGATGCACTTTCAGATTTAAGTGATATATTGGGAGAGCTCAAAGGCATGGCTATTGACATGGGCTCCGAAATTGAGAGGTCAGTCAACTCAATTTCCTATCTCTAATAATGTCTTGAGAGTGGTTCTTGAACACTAGATTGAAATCTTTTGTTGCCTTCACTTAAGTCCTTACAAAAACAATGTGTCTATTTGGTAAATGTTGCAGGCATAACAAGGCTTTGAATCATATGCACGATGATGTGGAAGAGTTGAATTTCCGAATGAAAGGCGCGAACCAACGCGGCCGCCGTTTACTGGGCAAGTAGTGCTGATGAATTTCAGGCAATACTCTCTTTTTTCATGTGGTTGTACCCAGATCATCATACAGTAACATTGGGTTTTAGACACTCTTTTTTGCCCCTTATAGGCTATGATTTTGTTTACACTCTTGTTTCACAGAATGTTAAAGGTGCAAAAGATTTGCCTTGTGCTATACTAGTGCATTTCATTTTTCATTTTCTTCATTTGTCTTCATATTTATTCATTCATTTTATTGTTGTAGGAATACAAATATCAGTTTTTGTTTGGTTCTTCTATTCTTTTATGATGTATATCCTGGTAAAATAACATGGGGGTTGATTAGTTATTAGCAGGTTTTACATTATGGAAGTTACTAATCTAAAAATGCTTAACATTTTACTTTGTTGGCTGATTTTTATTGCCCAATAGTAGAATCCCCATAAAATTGAGATATCAACAGGGACAAACAAAAGTGATTTGAACCAACAATATAAAATAACTTTTTATATACAACAACCAATCCTGAATTGATTAGTAAAAGTTAAATATTTCTTTTAAAAATTATCTAAATATTGATTGGATAATTGTTTGAAATTGTGCATCAAAATTAAATACAAACTACAATGATTGAATTTCTTTTAAAATATTTACCACCAATATTCAAATTTTGCTAGGATCTTAGGAAGTCCTAATAGGCTAGTACCTAATCTAATAGCTTTGAAAAAAAATCTTTAAAATAAAGTTTTTTTATGTTCTAGAGCACAAGCTGGAGCATCAAAGTTAGGGTACACAATAAAGACAATTGATAAAGGAGCTATGTGTAATGGTGAATGTACATCACTCTTAACAGGATCCAAACTTGGAATTTCTCCAGCATGAGTTAACTCTAAAGGATTACCATTAAGCAACATGGTTTGGCTTCTAAGGTAACCATCTTTAGGGGTTAGGTGGTACTCTTCTCTGAATGTAACATCTGAAGCTTTTGTTCCAACCCATGAAAATGCACTCTTGATATGACTAGAAAATGAGTTCTCTTTAAGGATGTGTTTGGCACCATCATCTTCTTTTGCCTCTCGGTCATGAATTGTTAGTAAGAAATGAGTCTTATTGCTTAAGTTGATTAGCAAGAATGTTACACCATCCTGAAGAATGAAAATTGCAGAGATTAATTGAATTCCTAAAATGGATGTTACTGTTGAAAGTGGATATATAAGGCACACTTACTCTGCCTTTTGAGCAATGAGCATAAGTACGAAGAAAAGGTGAAAAAACATCACTTGAAGCTGAAAGAACCTTCTTCCCCATTAGCTGATTCCACAAAAGTGCACTAAAATAACAAAAGAAAAAAAAAAAAGGATTAGACATGTTAAAAAATAATTTAGTTTTTTAAGGTCTACTTTAAATGCATTTTTATTTTTAATATTTTCTATTTTAAAAAATTTGTAAAGAAAAAAAAGATTAGGCTTGCCTGTAGTAATCAGGATTGGGAGAGAAAGTGGTGGTATTGAGAAGACCATAGTTTCCTCCAATCAAAGTTTGTCTGCAATAAACCTTAGTATTGTATCTTGATGCTATTCCAAGTTCATCTAAGTACCTACAAAACCACATTAAGTCAATTGATTCTATTTATGATGATTGATTCCACTATATATAATATTGTAACACTAATTTCATAGCCAAGATTTACCAAAAGCTATTAACAAAAGTGTCAGAGATACCAAGACCACCACTATTGTATGCACCACCAGCTTCTCCAACCCATGCATTAGACCAAGGACCATATTTCTTAACTGTCTCTGACATGTTGCTGAACACTGATTCTACCTTGCTCAAACGATCAGGATCTAGAATCTTTGAATCAAGATTCACATCACTACCTGGTCCCAAGTTATATATGTGATGAGTGAGTGCATTGACAACACCAGAGCCTGTAACTTGAAGAAGTTTATCAAACCAATCCTTGTCATAGAACCCTCCAGGTGCTATAAGTGAAGGTTTGAAGTTGTGGTTATCATACATTGTGTTTACAATTTGTTTAAGCTTTATCAAATCTTTTCCATATTGTATTGGACCAACATTTGCACCAATGCCCTTACCACTCAACTCATTACCTGTAACACCACATATACACATATATGTTGGGTCAAGTATATCTCATTCTCGATTGATCGAGTAATACAGACTGAAAGTCAAAATTCAACTTTACGGATCACACATAAGTATACAGTCGGACTTCAATATTATTGGATAAAAAGAAATGCTCTAATCACCTTTAAATTATGATGGTGGAATTCACAAATAATAAGAGTTACAAATTCAAAGGTGATTAAAGCATTACTTTACCACTTTACAACTTTAGAGAATCATTTTCCGATTTTAAATGCTACCAATTTGGCAATCAATTATTAGCAGCGGAGTTTTTTAAATTAGTAACGGATTTCAACTGTCACTAATTTTCTCAATTTCACCTAAATCAATTATATATTCTCTTACCAAATTCCCAGGAATCGATGTTGTATCCCTTTGAAATAGTGTAGTTTATTAGATCATGAGCATTGGTAGGGTCCCAATCTCCTACCCAAGTAGAATGTTTTGTCTTGTGCCTCCCATTGAGGGCATTCAAGCCAAATGTCAAAATTGCCCTGAAAGTTTCAACCTTTTTTTTTTTGGATTTTTTAAAAGGAATAAAAAAATCAACAATAAATCTAAGTGTAAAAGAATTTTCTTACCCTGTCTTGTTGAAGAATTGGTTAATCTCATCCCACCTTTCCATTTGCAAACATCCATTTGAGAATCCAAACAATCCACCATTCTTCTTCTTAAATGGTTGACATGGGGACTTCAAATAACCTACCTCATACAACACTTGATCTTGCAATGAACCTCCAATTCTTATCCTCAAAGGCTTGAGTCCTATCAAGAATCCTCGAATTAAAATATATCAATTTATTTTCAATACGTCGTATCAGAATCATTTATTGTCATAACTGACCTTGGATAGCCTTGGCAAGTAAGGGTTGAGACAAGTCCTGAAATGAAAACAATTGACTCAAAACTTGATACTATGATGATCTTATTGAACATACACAAGAAATTAAATACTACCAAGTTTACAATAGATGTATTTCCCCATGGACAATTGTTGTAGTCACACTTATCTTGAGGCCACCAATCAATGGTGGCACAGATGAAGTTTTCGTCGGTATCAGCTATCGACTGAGCTCCATCGACATTCACCGAACCGTGTTCGACATCTTGACTCAGAACAAAGCTAAGAGGAGAAACCAGATAGAGAAACAAGGCAAGGTGGAATAACCCCATTATAGTTTATTTGATTTCAGTTGCAACTGTTTCTAAACTCAACTCAACTTTGTCCAAATTAACTGCACCATAGAGAATAGAATATAGTACATAAATATACAGAGCAATGTAGATGTGTTTTACTTCAAAGGAATTTTGAGAACATGTTTTGGAGAACTCAAAAGAAGGTAACCATAAAAGGGTTGATTGATGATGATGAATTGATGAGAAAGGAGATGAAACCTGAAACCTGAGAGGTTGTGTGAAAGGAGAAGCAGGAAATGTTTGTGAGGCACCAGGCAGAAGCCAAAGGGACATGTCTTGTGTTCCTTGATTCATACAAAGTAGAAGAGACACAACAACATAAACATTAACATAACACAATGCAATGTTAATGAAGTGGTTGTTGAGGAGGTTTCGTCATGTGGACTTTGTAGCTGTCCTTAATCCTTATTGTTAACACTATGTATCATCTTCCCCAATCCCCACCAACAACTACCCTTGCAAGCAACTCTATCATTTCATAATTTATATTATATTCTTTTCTAAACGCTATCTTCTCAGATCTCAATTAGAGAACTCATGTACTAATTATTTTTTATTTTTTTCCTAGGACATTCATTAGTTAGGTTTAAGCTACAAATATTTTCTTATTGAAGTTGATAATAGGTTTTTATTTTTTATTTTTTTTAATATGCATTATGGACATATTATTATGGTTTATGCATAATAGCGTATTTTAAAATCGTCTTGACAATGAACCTACTTGACCCTTAAATGATTGAAATCTATAATTATCTATACTATGGGTGTCTAAATTCTAATAATTCACTACAGATCTCTTAAAAAAATTAATATATGAAAATGTCAAAGTATGTACCTTTTGCCTTTTTGATGGTATTTAAAAAAAAAATATTATGATTTTGTGAATAATATAAATAAATTTTACACATAAATCTAATTACGTACACTATAACAGTAAAAATAAAAAATACATTTGAATAATTATTTGAAATAATTTATATTATTTTCTATACATTAAAATTAAACTCAAATATAAATACCATACCCGTGATTAACAGTCACATATTTATAATAATAATAATAATTAATAATGAGGATATGGTACCAAGATAGGTTTGTGTTTATTTGCTGAAATAGCAAGTAGTCTCTTATTCAATTCCTAGTTTTGCCTTGGTGGAGAAGCTATACCTTCTTCCACCCAAACCACATTCCTTGAAACAATCAACAAGACCTTGGTTTTTTGTTTCTTGCTTGCTTTTGGTGCCAGCAAGAATATTGTTCTTTGATTGGCTTTGACATTCCACAATTGGTCACTAAGATTAACATAAATATATAAGAGTATTATACATAGTATATTTAGATTCTTTTAGCATTTTCTAAAAGGTAAAATGTTATTAAACCTTACTCTGTGTACACTTATTTTAAAGTTCGGTTATTCTTATATAATTTCATACACTTGAAAAAATAATGCATATAATATATTGAAAGTGCAGATTAATTAATTAATTATGATTATTAATATTATTAAATATACATTTAGTACGATTATAGGCATATAGCAACGACTCCTCCACTCCACTAGATAGTCCCTGGATTTTACTTGGAATTGTATGGCATATTTTTCAACATTTTAAAATAGCAGCAAGACCTTTGCATCTAATTCTAAAGTTATTGTTATGTTGAAACTTGACCTGTTCTCTTTATTTTGCTATTTGTTAAGTCAACCAAAACAGCTACTAATGAACACATGGTAATAATTTAGGCAGACAATCATCACTCATGACTCATCACTAGTTTTGAGATTTAAATTGAAAAATGAAATTCCTTCCTAATATATACGTGGATAAAACGTTAACAGTTTTTGGTGTATGTGGTTGGTTGCCCATGCTGACTCATTACTCATGTCACATTTTCAATTTTATCTGTCTTAAGAACTAGATTCACATTTCACAAGAACACACATAAACATACCATTAAACTTTATATTTTTAGATTAAAAAAATCTGATATCATTTCACAACATAAGCGACAAACATATCTCATTTTTAATTTTATCGAGTTATAGAAATGAGGATTTCCAATTCAACTTCAAGGGCCACAAATAAGCATAACATCAAATTTTGTGTTTTTTGATCAAAAAAATCCCAAATGCCAACATATTGATCAAACATATCACATTTTTGATTTTATCGAGTTATAAGAACTAAGAGTCACAATCCAATTTTGAGGGACCATATACAAGTATATCATCATACTTAAATATTTTTCGACTAAAAAATTTAAAATACATCATTTCGTAACATAAGAGACCAGTACATCTTATTTTTTATTTTATCGAGTCAAAAGGACGAGGTTTCCCAGTTCAACTTCGCGGGACCACACATAAACATACCATCCTATGAAACACGAACACGTCTATAAGTTGATGTGTCAGCATGTCAGACACTTCACATTAAGTGTCGCAAGTCGAACATACTTTGATATTTGGTGCGCGCCATGTCATGCCGTGTTCCGCATCCATGTCCGTGCTTCATAAATACCATCAAACTTTGTCTTTTTGGATTAGAAAAAAAAAACAAATTGATATCATTTCACAACATAAGGGTCAAGCTTATCAGATTCTCGATTTTATCAAGTAGTAGAGATTGAATTCACCATTCGCGGGACCACACAAAAATATAGCATCAAATTTCATATATATTTTTTTTTATAAAAATATCCAAATGGCATCTTTTCACAAGATAAGAGTCAAACATATTTTATTATTGATTTTATCGAGTTATAAGGACTAAGAGTCACATTCCAACTTTGCGGGACCATACAATCATACTAAAATATTTTTTGGATTAAAAAAATTCAAATTGCATTATTTCGTAAGAAAAGGATCAAGCATATCTCAATCTTGATTTTATCGAGTAATAAGAACTAAAAGTTGACATTTAACTTTATGAGACAGCACATAAGTTTACTATCAAACTTTAATATTATTGGATAAAAAATCCAAAATGGTATTATTTTGCAACACAAGAGTCAAGCATATCACATTCTTGATTTTATAGGGACTAGAATTCCCAATTCAACTTTAAGGGATCACACATAGGCATACCATCAAACTTCGTATTTTTGGATTAAAAAAAAAGTCCAAAATGACATCATTTCGCAACATAAAGATTTAACATATCACATTCTCGATTTTATTAAGTTCCAGAAACTAGGATTCTCAAATCAACTTCGTGGGGCAACACATAAGCATATTATTAAACTTTGTATTTTTAGATAAAAATCCAAAATGACATCATTTCACAACAAAAGGGTCAAGTATATCACATTTTCGATTTTATCAAGTCATAGGAACTAGGATTCACAATTTAACTTCGCGAGGCCACACGTAAGTATACCATCAAAATTTGTACTCTTGAATTAAAAAATCCAAAATGACATATTTTGCAATATAAGGATCAAACATATCACATTCTCGATTTTGTCGAATTGTAGGGACTAGGCTTTCCAATTCAACTTTTAGGGGTCACACATAAACATATTATCAAACTTTGTATTTTTTTATTAAAATAAAATTCAAAATGACATCATTTCGCAACATAAGGGTCAAGCATATCACCTTTTTGATTTTATCGAATCGTAGGGACTAAAATTCCCAATTCAACTTCAAGGAGCCACACATAAGCATACCATCAAACTTCGTGTTTTTGGATTAAAAAATCTAAAATAGCATCACTTCGCAATATAAGGATCAAACATATCACATTCTCAATTTTATCGAGTTATAGGGACTGAAATTCGCAACATAAGGTTTAAGCATATCACAGATTTTACCATCAACAAATTAGTACACAAGCTTTTCAAGGACAACCTTTTAATCTATTTTGGTGTCTTTACAATTTAAAAACAAAGCTCAAAGGCTCAAGAACAAAACAACCAGACAACCTTTTCAATTTGATCCTCATAGTAAATGAACCAAAAATTTATCATGCAGTAGAAGTCCATCATAATATACATTCAAACAATATTCTTTTTTTCAATGGCTAAAACATTGTATAAGGTACCATTAAAATGATTCAAAATCCAGGGTCTCATTCCTATCATAAACATAAAAGAGAAAACGGTGCATCTCCAAACTGATCAAAACACAATTGCAATTGTGCATTAACTCAATAACAGGGGAAATAAATAAAAAACCAACTTTTTCAAACCCCATATGATTCCCAAGACTATCAAAAACCAACACCAGTAATCAAAATCACACCTTTTTCCTTTCTTGGACTTGAATTCATTCCATAACAGAAAAGATTGTCACAAAAGACTCTATCTTTATAAAGAATCCGAATGCCAAGTAGCAAAAACTGTAAAACAAAAGACTTCCAACAAAAGAGCATACTTTATACGTGAAGCATAAATCAAAAGAGTTGCAGGGAAAATAAGAAAAAGAATCCATCTTCATACCGAAAATTGCAAGAAAAGGCTGCAGAGATTGAACTTTCTTTCTCCACCATTGCTAATTCAGGAGTGCTATCAAGTAAATTTTGCAAAAGAACCAGTCACCCTTGAAATTCTGTTGCACTGAACCTCCAAAATTCACCCACATTATTGCCTTGTTGCTATCACTACGATCCCATTATTTCAAAGTAATAGCACAGAAAGAAAGAAGAAATAGTAATGATAAGAGAGCAAAGTGAAATCACAGTCAAATTGCAAAGTGAAATTGATAAATGGGACCAACCATACTAGAAAATCAATAAAAATTAAGTCAGTCAATAACTTAAATGACATGCTCAGTTAGACTGATGGTTACTGTAAATGTAAGATATTTTATGATTTTTATTATAAACGTTTTAAACTATGGTTACAAATATTCTATTTTTATTGACTAATTTATTGATAAAAAAATATTAGTTATTTATATTTTTTCTTCTTTTATAAGCGTGAAAGGATAACACTTCATTGAACTAATTACTCTTTTCTCTCTCTTTTTTTTTTCTTTTAATTTCTTTTGGAGTTATTTACTATTGAGATTAATTAATGCATGAGTAATTTCCCGTCTCTAAATTAATTTCATGTGTTTACAAAATTTATGCAGTTTTTTGCTTTGTCTATTATATGCCTGTTAAATAAGAAGAATAATAAAGGAACAAAATAAATGATAAACATAAATAGATAGTTATTTGAAAAAAATAAATGATACACAGGAATATAAATTATATTTTTTTAAGGAACAGTGCTACGGAACTAATATTAGGGAGCCAATAATTAAGTTATTATCCAAAGTTTATATGAGTTATCATGTGTAACTCATATATCCAATAATAAGTTATCATCCAAAATTTATATAACTTATCATTCGTAATATATGTTGGATCCCTATTAGTCATTATGTGTTGGTTCCGTAGTTTTTTTTTTTTTTAAGAGTATCTTAGGCTCAGGCTTAGAATAATTCCTTATATCTTTTCGAATGTTCTTTTTGAAAGTTTGACATGCAAAGTGATCATATTTTTTTCATATATGTTGTCCCCAAAATTTAAATTCGAAACAAGACAATTAAGCAACTCAAGTCACTTACCTCTTGTGCTGTGTATGGCTGTTTCTGGCCCGGATCAGCCCAAGTTTCGACTCGGACCCGATGAAATTTGGATCATTTTTTGCCCGGCTTCAATGCGGTTTGAGTTAAGGTCGGAGTCTATAAAATTAACCCGGTAAAAATATGAAATCGACGCTGGGCCTAGACTTTGATCACTTGGTCTCGGCCCGGTGGCCCGATTGTATATATATAATTAAATTTTTTAAATAATATAATAGTGTATATGAAATAATTTAATGAAAAATGAAATATACTTATGTGATTATGTAACTCTTATTCATTTGACTTACTTTTTGTTCAAGCCTAACTTAACTTATTTTCTAAACTCATTTGGCTCACTTATATTATTTAACAGTTGTATTTATTTAAGAATTTGGACTATGCTTGTGAGTTAAAATTATATTTTAATGTTGTGTTTTATTATGTTAAAGCTATATTATGTTTTATTTGCATAAGACTTAAATATTTATATTATTATGATGTGGTTGATTATTATATTTTATTTTGAAATTTAATTGGAGAAGACCCAATTTTTATCTGAGTTTTACCTGGCCCAGAATCGAAGAGATTTCATTGGGTTTAGGATCAGGTTAGGATCTCAAAAATAAACTCGTAGTACATTTTGGGCCAAGTCTAAGTTAGAGGAAACCCAATTTCACCCGATTTCATCAACATTAGGGAATGTTGTTAATATAAATTAGATTATGTTTTTCTTTTGTAAATAGTAAATACCCAAATCACTCCATAAAATTTTTAAAGTCGGACTCTTTAATCCTTCAACTTTCAAAATATCCAAAATAATCTTCAATATTTACTTTTATTTTACATGTATAAATTTCATATTTTATAAATTTTGTTTAGATATAGAATAATTTTGCATAATAACTATTTTTTTCTCATAATAACTATTTATATGTTATTATTATATAAGTAAAGTAATTAATTTTAACTTTATTATTTTAAAAATTATTTGAATGCATAAATTTGATTGAATGATCGCAAAATATATCGTAAAATAGTTTTATACAATAATTAACTGTGTAATAAAAATAATTAATTTTTAAAATTATTATTTAAAAAATTATCTGAAAAACATTAATCTAATTAGAGGAGTGTTGATCAAGATTAAACTCCTTACTAAAAAAAAAGTGATTTGGTAGTTCTTAATTGTTTGTTTTGCAATTTGCATGGTGTTGCTGTGAAGTCAGTGAGGTATAAAAGGTTGTTCCCTCCACTCCAGTCCACCTCCCTTAATAGTTAGTAATACTCTTTGTTTTCCAAATCATCTTCAAAACCCTAAAAATAGCACATTTCCCCAACCTCCCTCATTCCCTTCAAATTCAAGCTCTTTCTCACTCACTCTCTCTTCACTTCCTTCATCGCACTTACAACTGTCAGTGACTGGAATTTGTTCATCTTCTATTGTTGTTGGAGTTGATTGATTCAGCATTTTAGTTTATCTTCGGAAACGGTTCCCAATTGATCCAATGATTATCAATTTCGGTTATGCAGTGTTGTGGCATTCACATTGGAACTTCGCTGAAACATGTAACTTTTCTGACGCAATTCATTGATTCAATCATTGCATTGATCCCTTGGTGATGGAGGACAGCGATGTAGCAGATGATCAGAACTCAGGATGGTTCCAAGTCAAAAAGGTTTTATTTTTATTTTTTTTCTCCTACAATTGATGAATTTTTTTACTGTTGCTTCTTATTTTCCCTTTGATAGCATTTGAATATCTCAGATTAATTCCTCTTCTTTGGAGACTGGGGTTTGTTTATACAAGTTTTAGTTATGTTAGGTGGTCTCATTAATAATCATGCTGTTCTTTTCTTGCACAGAAGCACAGAAATTCCTCAAAATTCTCATTGCAGAGTTGGGTGGGAGGATTTTCGGGGAAAAATGCTTCTAACTCTATGCGGACTCAGCATTCCGTGAATAGAAATGATGAAAAGTTGCATAGCAAGCACAATGCTAATCTTTCAACACTAGGGCAGAATTTTTTGCAGGATCTTGTTCCTGGCAATGTTATAGGATCTCCTTCAGTGTCAACTCAAGAAGCGGGCAAAATTTGCCTTAATACATGTGAGATTAGACATAATAGTGAAAGTGAGAAGTCAGCTCCAGCACTTATGGCGGGTTCTCAAGGTAAACCTGAAGAAGCCCCGAAACCAGCTGAAGTTGTTAAGCCTGACAAAGGGCAGAAAATCAGATGGGGTGATTTAGAAGAGGAGGACTTGGCTCAGTCACATGATAAATTGATTGGAGTTGGAATCAGGTTTGGTAGTATTGGAGATGATAGTTTGCTTAGCTGCAGAAAGCCTGAGAATATTCCTGATGTAGTTCATCGTCATTCGAATAGTGCCCCAGAGAAAGACTTGGCAGTGTTGCCGAAGAATGTTGATGCAGAGGTTGTTTCTCGTCAGATTCCTCTGTTGAGATGTAAGGATGAAATGCTTGTTGAAAATGGTAAAGATGATAAGAATTTATCTTTGGAAGGTTTAGAAAGTCGAGAAATGGATGGGAAAAAAGTTGACCCGGATGAAGGTATATCATGTCGTGATGAGAAAGATGATGAAGTCAATAAAGTAGAAAATGATAGTGGCACTAAAAATGATCTGTTTTTAGACAAAGATGCTGTTGTGGTTGAAAATCAAGCACAAGCAGCTACCAATGATCTAAGTGATATTGAAGTTTCAAAATTACCAGCACAAAATTGCAGTTCAAGCAAGACAGTTACTGCCCAGGGTACTGTGTCAGAAGTTCATGAAAGGGAACCTGAAGTTATAGGTGGTTGTGGTGCTTCTATTGAAGTTAGGGCTTCACGGCATGGTAATGCAGAAAATCTTGCTTCAAACTCTCAAAATTTGAGTTCCTCTGAGGATGTTGATTCGAATGAAAGCAAAGAAAGGTTCAGACAGAGGCTTTGGTGCTTTCTATTTGAGAATCTGAATAGATCTGTAGATGAACTTTATCTTCTTTGTGAGCTAGAATGTGATTTGGAGCAGATGAAAGAGGCAATTCTTGTTCTTGAGGAGGCTGCATCTGATTTTAAAGAGCTTATCACTAGAGTTGAGGAATTTGAAAAAGTTAAAAAGTCATCTCAAACACTTGATGGAGTTCCTGTCATCTTAAAGAGTGATCATCGCAGACCACATGCTCTCTCGTGGGAGGTATGCTTCTTCATATATTTATGTGTAAGGAAATGTGAAAATGCAATCTCTTCATTTTGCCCCTGTATTATGTGCAAGGAAATGTGGTATAACATGATAGGTCGATAAGGTCGTAGAAACCCAAAGGAAAGCTAATTACGTATAATTTCATTGAGATTTAGGGGCAGTGAGTGTTATCTGCTTGGGCAGCTTGTGCAGAGAAGGGTATTAATAATCATTTGAGTAACATAATTGCTTAGTCCCTTTTCTTTATTAATTACAATTTAATATAGAAATTATTTCTTCTCTACATGATATATTTCTGAGGAACAGAATCTGTAATGAACATTATCTTGATATGTATCTCTAATTCTGTCTCTATATGTAATGTGGCTTTCTGGACAATTTTATATATATTTTTGAATCTCTATTCCTTGTATGTTAAGCATGACTGTATCAACAGTATAACCCTGCATTGGGTATTACGATTTTATTATACAAATTGTGCATGATGCTATTCATGCCGTGCAAACTGAATTTACTTAACAATGTGTGCTGTTAAAGCACTGTTGTCCGATTCACCTTCACATTTCGGACTCTCAGAGAATGTGAGTAAATGAATCAGAGCATTTACACATAGTTGCATACATTCACTTATGGTTTCTTTCCTGTTTGCTTGCTTGGTTTCTGGTTTGAGCTGTGGGTCTTAGGTTGCACTTTTGATTATTGCTTATAAATTATCAGAGATATGCATCACGTGGTGCTCTTTTCTGATTGTAGGTCCGACGGATGACAACATCACCACATAGGGCAGATATACTGTCTTCATCTCTCGAGGCTTTCAGAAAGATTCAACAAGAGCGTGCTGGCATGCAATCGGGTAGTAACACAGAAAATGCCATTTCTAAATGTTTGACTTCTGCCTCTGTTGACAACGTGAAAAGATCTCAAACCAATAACAGAACAGACATAATGACAAAGCCAAAAAAGAATAATGGATCTTCAGATGCTAACCAAGGTAGTCTGAATGTAAAACGGAATAGTGTTGAAGGGGGAAAACCCAGTGCTGACGCTGTACAAAGTGAATGTAAACAGCCAGATAAAATATTAACTTCAGAAGTTGTTACATCTAAATTACCTCCGGAAAATTCTGCTTCTTTTACCACCACCAAGAGTAAAAGAGATGGACCTGGATCTGGAGTTGACAAGCTGCTTTCTAAGAAAGATAAAATACCAACTGAAGTAGTTAATGAGAAAAACACCAGATCCACAGATAACATTAGGAGGCAAATACCTCTGTCTGAAAAAGATAAGGAAAAGAGGAATACTGTACAGAGTAAATCCTTGAATGCTTGGAAGGAGAAGAGGAACTGGGAAGACATACTTTCATCTCCATTTCGTGTATCTTCACGCATGTCATACTCACCAAGCATTGGCAGGAAAAGTGCTGAACGTGTACGTACACTGCATGATAAATTGTTGTCTCCTGAAAAAAAGAAGAAAACTGCTACAGATTTAAAAAGAGAAGCAGAAGAAAAGCATGCTCGTGCTATGAGAATCAGAAGTGAGTTAGAGAATGAGAGAGTTCAAAAGCTTCAACGCACATCCCAAAAATTAAATCGTGTGAGTGAATGGCACGCTGTTCGTCATATGAAGTTGCGAGAGGGAATGCATGCCCGTCACCAACGTAGCGAATCTCGCCATGAAGCTTATCTTGCTCAAGTGGCGAAGAGAGCTGGTGATGAAAGTAGCAAGGTAAATGAGGTCCGGTTCATTACTTCCTTAAATGAAGAAAATAAAAAATTGATATTGCGTCAGAAGCTCCATG
>JASCZI010272221.1:27962-50048 GCA_036250425.1 Stylosanthes scabra
AGAGCGCCGAAGACTCATTGAGGCTGAAAAGTTACAGCGTCTAGCTGAGATACAGCGGAAAAAGGAGGAGGCCCAAATCAGAAGGGAAGAGGAAAGAAAGGCATCAAGTGCGGCACGGGAAGCAAGAGCAATTGAACAGCTTCGGAGAAAGGAAGAAAGAGCCAAAGCACAACAAGAGGAAGCTGAACTTTTAGCCCAGAAATTGGCAGAGAGACTCATTGAAAGCGAACAGCGTCGAAAGATTTACCTAGAGCAAATTCGGGAGAGAGCAAATTTGAGAGATCAATCATCCCCTTTGATGCGTCGGTCATTAAATAAAGAGGGGCAAGGTAGATCTGCCCCTGGAAATAGCAGTGATGATCCTCAAACGAACGTTGCCTCTAGCACTGGCTCTAGTCTTGGAATTGGCAATATCACATTGCAACATACAATGAAGAGAAGAATTAAGAGAATTCGACAAAAGCTTATGTCTTTAAAGTATGAGTTTGTTGAGCCTCCTCTTGGCGGTGAAGGTGGTGGCATTGGATACAGAGTAGCAGTGGGTGCTGCCAGGGCGAAAGTTGGTCGGTGGCTTCAAGAACTTAAAAGACTTAGGCAGGCAAGAAAAGAAGGTGCCACAAATATAGGGTTAATTATTTCAGAAATGATTAAGGTATATTTTTTTACGTTTTTTGGTTTTGGGTTTGTTGGGAATCATGTCTCCTTATTTATGGATCGATATTTTTATTTTAATCTTGTTTCAAAGTTATGATCTTTGCACTATGGAATAAAATTTGATGTGCATTGAAATTTTATCTACACTGTAAAATATGTGCACTTTTTAAAATTTCACTTTGTGGGGAAAGTCTTTAGTTAATAAATATTTGTTTGGAACAATTAACCATCCAACCAAATCCTTGTGCCTGATTATATGTTGAACTGAGTTTCTTTTATAGGACATGTTTACTGTTTACATATGTGTTGGTCCTTTGCATTGTAGAACACAGTTCCTATATTTGTAGCTTGTGCTTATTTTCATTTATATATCTATTGTATTCCAGTACTTGGAGGGAAAAGATCCTGAACTACAAGCATCTCGTCAAGCTGGACTTCTTGATTTTATTGCTTCTGCCTTACCTGCTTCTCACATGTCAAAACCTGAAGCGAGTCAGGTTACATTGCACTTACTGAAACTACTGAGAGTAGTGCTATCTGTGCCTGCAAACAGGACTTATTTCCTTGCACAGAATCTTTTACCCCCAATCATCCCTATGCTGTCAGCTTCTCTAGAGTACTACATAAAGATTGCAGCATCTATAAGTACATCTAGTAACTTAAGTTTGCCATCATCAAATAAAGCATCGGTTGAGAACTTTGAATCAATTTCTGAAATATTAAATAACTTTCTGTGGATTGTTACTGCAATTTTTGGGCATGTAAGTTCAGAGGAAAGACAACTTCAGATGCGGGATGGCTTGCTGGAGTTACTGATTTCCTACCAAGTAATTCACCGGTTACGAGATCTTTTTGCACTTCATGATAGGCCTCAGATGGAAGGTTCAGCATTTCCTGATCCTATTCTCTTAAGCATACATCTTTTGGTGGTTTTGACTCTCAGACCTGGAACAGTGAGTTATATTGATTGGGAATCTTCCTCTGTTGCAATGCAGCAGGAAATTGGCAGTGAAATGACTAAGTTTGCTGATTCTACACATCCTTTCTTGAATAACTCCTGGGGAGACTATGGTCCCTTGTCCACGATTAATGGTAGCACAGTTATGCATTTACCTGATGTACCAGAGGACAGACCATTGGATGAAATAGTTAAGATGAATGGGAGTGATGAAGCCATTTCTAATGGCAACGATTCTAAATTGGAGGATAATGGCTCTGCTAAATTGAAAAATGATGATATGATCAAGATGGATGAGCCAGATGAACCGAAGAAAAATCAAAGCAGGGATATTATTAATTCTTCTGTTCCGCCGAAAGATGAAAAACTTGCGGCGGTAATTGCTACAGCACCAAAGAATGAAAAAGTATCAAATTTGGCTCAGCCACTGGCATTTCTTCTTTCTGCTGTTTCTGAAACAGGACTTGTTAGTCTGCCTTCTCTTTTGACTGCTGTTCTACTACAGGCAAACAATAGATCATCCTCTGAACAGGTTAGTATTTTGCAACCTGCAAATGCATTGATTAAAAAAATGGTGGCCTTTTTTCAATCATGCTAATAACTATATTTTGAGTCATATCTAAATTGGATGTTTTCATTTTCATCCAGGGCTCCTTTATCCTTCCATCTAATTTTGAAGAGGTGGCAGCCGGAGTACTAAAGGTGCTGAACAATGTGGCTCTTTTGGATCATGTATTTTTGCAGCGAATGCTGGTTAGTGTCCTCATACTCGTATTAATTTTGTTTATAAGTTAGATGTAACAGTAAAGCATGCATGGGTATTAACTTTAGCATATATCTATTCTTTCCTTCCCCTTTTCCCTCGTTCTTTGCTGATATTTTCCCTATTTCTCTATGTTGTTTTGCTCACAGGCTAGGCCAGATCTGAAAATGGAAATTTTCCACTTAATGAGCTTCTTACTTTCTCACTGTGCCGGCAAGTGGAAAGCACCTAATGATCAGGTAAATCACCAACATATCAAAAGTTTGAGAGTGAAGGGGATTCTTTTCAATTTAATTCTTTTGACTTATCTCTGTAACACAGGCTTGCATGACTAAAGTACCATCTAAATGAAATATTTGACCTCAAATTTGTTTTGATAAAGAGTGTAAAACATGGCAGGGGTTAAACATCTAGCTTTCGCACTGCATTACCTAACTATACTTAGAAGTTTCATCTCGAAGATTTATCCTTTTTTTTAAGTATTAAAAAGAATGCGTGACCTATACCTTCTGTGACGATCAGGGATTCAGGGGAATATATTTTATATTCTGAACTATAGTGAAATGTTAGTGTAATTTCATATTTTCATGTAAACTCCGGGAAGATCAACTTAATTCACCCAAGAAAATGAAAAGAATGAGTTCATTGTTGCTTCCATTCGATTGCATTATTTATGCCTTTGATTAATGTACTGAGGGATTCTTATTTCTGGTTACTTCAATAATCTGCATTGTTTTTTTGTTCCTCAGGTTGGTTCTCTAATGCTTGAATCTCTGTCACTTCTGGGACACTTCGCATTATTTCATCCTGGAAATCAGGCTGTTCTTCGATGGGGAAAGAGTCCTACTATCCTCCACAAGGTCAGTGAATATTTAACAAGTTTTGGTTTCTTTGTTCGATTTTCTAGTGATGATCTAATGTTCAGCTGTATGACAGGTATGCGATCTGCCCTTCGTTTTCTTCAGTGACCCAGAGTTGATGCCAATCCTGTCTGGCACATTAGTAGCTGCATGTTACGGGTGCGAGCAGAACAAATTCGTAGTCCAGCAGGAACTGAGTGTTGATATGCTACTTTCGTTGCTCAGATCTTGCAGAAATTCTTCACCTGCATCTCAACTTAACCCAACCTTGGACAATTCCTCAATAGATGATTCTAATGAATATAATCAATTAGGTTCTGAATCCAGAAAGCCTTTATCGGACATTCCTACGAAACACAGCCGGTCCAATGTCAACGGTAAAGGCTCCCGCGCTTCCTTGATAAAGGGTGGTGCTTCAGGTAATAGCATCAAAACTGGCAGGATAAGAAGCCTAAGGGATGGCAAGGCAACCAAGAGTTCTGAAGAAATGGCTACCAAGAACACACACCCTGTTTCAGAGACCTCAACTTTGATGTTGCATTGTAGATTTCCTCACAGCTTCATTGATAAAGTAGAGCAATTCTTTTCTGTAGAAATTCCCAATGGTGTTAATGAAGTGTAAAACATTCTAAACTCATTTTGATAGACACATTCACACACAGATCTTCAAGCATGCCTAACTGGACATGTTTCTTAGAAGATGTTGCACACTGCTACTACCAACAGCCACATGAAAGATATTGAAAAAAAGGAAAAAGCTGACATAACCTGTCCGAGTTACATACACCAAAGCTCCTTTTTTTAGTCACTTAATGCCAAAGGCATTGAAGAACCCTTATGGAAATATACTTAGTAGGTTGAACACTTTTGTGATATATTTCATAGAAAAAAGGACTTGTTATATAGCTGTCATTATCTTATCATTAACTGTAATTGTATCTTATATATATTGTGGTTTAAGCATCATAGTTTCAAAGTTCCAATTTTTATCTATTAATTTGGCTTTATTTACTTAATACCAATTTTTTCAATCATCATTCTTTGTATGCCATTATTTTTTTAAAAAAGGTAAACTAATAAAATCAAGTTATGTTCATCTATCTTGGTATCTTTACATACAAACTTCATGACAGAACCTGCATGGAAACGTGCCATGATACCTTCCATTAGAGGCTTGTGTTCTGAACCCTGATTATCCCAGGAAGCAAGTAAAAGCTAAAACACTACTAAGTTAACAAAAGAGGTCTATGTGCATGTGGGGTGTAGTTTAAAGATATACAAGGAAAAAAGATCCTTTGCATCCTTTGGAGACTGCTTGTGAAGTCTATATCTTCCTTTGTGTGTATGCTGCTCTGCTTTACCAATAAAACCTGCTCTTGGTTGATCTTCACAAATTCAAACAGGTTGTAACAGATTTCAATTTCTTAGAATGGAAAACAGGCAACATCTAAGAAGGTATTTATTTGGTTTTCTTGATGTAACTTGTGATGCCATTATGTTTTGTGATAATTTCTTTCTCAGTTTCTCTATGCCAAAGTCTCATTGAAGAACTGTTTCTTACTGCTCCATATAAAACTGATTGTTAATAATGAAAAATCAATGGTATTCTATTGTAGGGTGTCATTTACTGATCCACAAGCACCAAAACATCATTGGTATGGTGGTACTAGAGATAACAATAATGCTTGGAGCTGGTTCAAAAGCACAAATTTTCATTATGGAGATATAGATGATGAACATGCAACTTCAGTTGCTGCAGCAGCATTTGCCATTCATTCTCTAGAAGAGGAGGAATCGCGCAATTCGCAAAAGATAAGAGAGGGTCCCAAATCTTCAAGGACTCAAACTATGAGAAGAAAAGAGATCATATCTAAGCATCCAAGTTATGGTAATTAGATAAGTCAAGACAACATTTCTAATTAATCTTTGCTCAATTTTCTTAATCATATTTTAAGAATTGTTGTGTTGGATGTGGCAGGCAAAACTTCAATCAAAAGTTCATTTGGACAAGATTCTAGGACTAAGGAAACAGCTTTTCCCGTTAGACATTCAAGCGGTATATCCTCTCCAAAGTCACTGCCACCGGCATTAGCGGCAGGGTACCAGAAACAGAAAGGCATTCCACTACAACAGAAAAATGTCTCAACTAGACCACAAACTTGGCAAAAGACCAAGATAGAAAAAATTCAACTGCGGTAATGTTATAACTTATTTTTATATAAAATATAAGCTATTATTTAACTAGGTTCATAAATGGGAATCTGGATTTAGTTTCTTCTATTGTGAGAAAAATTTTCAGGTATGAGAAGATAAAGTCAAAAATTCTTTCTTGGAAGTGTGTGAAAAGGATACAAACCAAATTCCAGATAGAAAGGAAAAAGGTTTGTCACAATTCTCTTTGTCACAAGTTTGTTATATATAAATATTCTCATCACTGGTGGAAATACAGAGAGCACTGAAGAGGAAAAGAGCAATGCAAATGGTGAATTATCGGAATAAGATGGAAAGGATAGATATGTTATCACAAGGATCAAGGGTTAAACTTGAAGACCAAAGAAGAAATGAAGAGTGGGAGGCCATAGAAAACTCCAACAGAATCAGGAAAACTGGCAAGGTCCCTGTAAAATGTTCATGCTTCAATCCTATATAGAATCAAGCCTCAGAATCAAACTATATCTTAGTTTACATCAAAATTTGATACTCAAACTGTTGTTATTATATCACAATTATTCAATGTTCTGGTTGTAATGCATGTATTAATGGAAATAAAAATGGTCATATTTAGCTACATTCATATCACGTGTGGTTGGCATCAATATAGCATAGGAGAAAGGGTATGTTTGTGTTCTTCCTTTAAGTAAATCCACTTGATACAATAACTAAATGTGTGCTCAACTATGTATCAGAATCAAGAAAATTAGAAGTACCTGAGTTCCATCAAATGAGAAAATGTTGAAGTGAAGAGGAGAGGGGAGCTGATTCTTGAATGATTATTAATGCAAAATCTCTCTATTAGCAACCCCTATATCACTAACAGTACAAAATAACAGTGAAATCCCCACATTCACCAATTTTTTATTAGCAACCAACCACTAACAGTACAAGAAACAATATTAACAGTCCCAGCTCAACAAATCCAAGCCACAAACAATTGCAGTTTCACAAGGCCTGTGACAAAAAATCAACTCTCAGAATCACACCTTTCCTTTTGAATACATGTATCTCTCATGTATAGTTATCTATATATACACACCAATTACATGATGAACACATTTCTAGACCTGAGGCAACTTAACATGGTGTGCTTACTTCTGGGAAAGTGGACCTGGACTGTCTACGAGAATCGATAGATATTACTGTTTCAAATGCACCAACAAGAGCCTTGACCTTACTTTTTCTGACCTCAGCAAGCATGGTTGCTGTCTCTTCAATAACATTGTTATACAAACGCCGGTTTACTTTCTTCTCCACACTTGGGGGCCTAAGTAACACTTCCTCCTCAGATCCTGGTTTTGGGCCCTCTACCTCCTCTCTAGCAGGTGAATATTTTTCGGTTGTGACATTTGCAGGAGCATTGATATCTTTAAGATTGTCATGACTAAGGGTGCGCACTGGCCTGAATTTGAGTCTCCTAGGAACGTTGTTCATCTGAGGCTGAATTTCTATCACCTTTCCTCTCCTAAAAGTAAGTTTCTGAGGAGCAGCCTTATTTGCTTCCGCAACTAATGTGCTCGCTCTTGGCTTGACTTGATACCTCATCTTCACATTTTCACCGCTTACTGTGTTATCATCTTGTTGTTTTCCATTGAAAGTATTATATGAGAAATCAGATGAAAATGATGATGACCGTGAATGCGATTTCTTGCCTTTGCTTCCAGAGGATATAAGAGGGAGGGATGAACTTGAAGATGTCCGCTTATGTGATTTCTTGTCGTTGCTTCCGGAGGTTATAAGAGGGAGGGATGAACTTGAAGGTGTCCGCTTATGTGATTTTTTGCTGTTGCTTCCAGAGGTTATAAGAGGGAGGGATGAGCTCGATGATGTCCGTGAATGTGATTTCTTGCCTTTGCTCCCAGAGGATATAAGAGGGAGAGATGAACTTGATGGTGTCCGTGAATGTGATTTCTTGTCTCCAGAGGATAGAATAGACATAGGCTCACCATGTTCCTCAGATAAAATTTCTGATATGACTTCAAGATCATACAAAATTTCATCTGAAATGCCATTGCTGGCTATTTCATGTTTGGCTTCAACATTCCCATTACCTTTTCTAGACGACGCACTTTTCAAGTTCTTGGAAGTCTTGTCACTCAAGCTTGAAGCTTTCTTCATTGTATGTTTTGAAGACAAGGAACCACTTCTTGGTACTGATTTTTCCTTGCCTTCAATTAAAGCTAGCCTTGTCTTCTGTTTGCTACTGATTTCAGCATCTTTTCTGCTGCTCGAACTAGAAACAACTTTGTTTTTTATTGCCCCCTCTTTTGTTTGACTTCTTGGACATTCCTCGTCTCCAATTGAAGCTAGCAGTTTTGAAGATTCTTCTTGTGCATGCCTTAGATCTCTCCTATTGTGCTCCTTGGTAGAAACTCTCAGACCACTCAAAACTCTTAAATCAGAGTTAGTCTGCTTCTTGGTGGAGGCTATTAGATCAGTCTTCTTGTGTGCCTTGGTGGAGGATATTAGATCAGTCTTCTTGTGCACCTTGGTGGAAACATTTGTTTCCCCAAAAGTTATTGAATTTTTCTCTGAATTGACTGTTTCTTCATGTATTACCTCCTTGGTATCAACAGGAATATTGGAACTTTCAATATTTGATGTTGCAGAAGGCTTTGAATGGCTTCCTGGTTTTCTTATATCACTGTTATTAGCCCTGTTATTGGGCTTCTTGGTGGAAACTCTCAGATAACTGTAATTGTGCTCCTTTGCAGAAACATTTGTTTCTTCAGAAGGTGTTGAATTTTTCTCTGAATTGACTGTTCCTTCATTTATTACTTCCTTAATGTCAATAGGACTATTTGAACTCTCAAATTTTGAAGTTTTAGAATTCTTTGATTTGCTGCCTGATTTCTTTGTCCCTGTCAAAGAAGTTACATTCTCTTCCTGTGCTTTGGTTTTCCTGCCCCCTGTGGAAGAGGTTACCCTTTTCTTTGCTTTTTTCCACGGTTTAGCTTCGACGACGGCATCGTTTTGGTAGCCGGATTTGCACAAATCATGACACGAACCCTGCCGAGCACTGAGGTAACGCGAAGCAATACCCTTAGGTGTTGTTGTTGTGCCAACTATATAGTATTCAGGCTCCACCTGGTTATTAGTACATTCCACTGCCATAACCATTCAAGGCTCAAGCAAATAGTTCAGATCAAGAACCCTGCAATTGATAACAACTCTTTTAAGAGATACAGAGGAAAGGGTCTTATAAAGGGAAGAACTTTATAGCCAGATCAACATAAGACATGCATGAGTGAATTTTCTGGAATCTACATCATTGGCATGGCATAAAAACCTTCTAATTTCTGAGAATCTTAACAAGAGGAACAATGTAACCAAGTTTTTTTTTTCTTCATTACAAGCTTCAAAGGGGAGGAGCACAACAACTAAAAGCATGTGTAAAATCATCACAAATTGATTAGGATTCAGGCCCAAAAAAGAAAATGTTCTTAAATAATGATCCTGGTTATCATGATCTGATTGATCATCATGAATTGAAATTCATAACCCCACATACATAAATAACATTCAGAATCATAATCATCCTTAAAATAATCTCATTGATCATCATCAATTAATCAAACATGCGACCTAATTAACATGAAATATATATAATGAAGGATGAAAACACATACCTTGTTTGTTTTCCCCCCTGAGAAGGAATGAAATTAAGGAATTGAATGGAAAGGAATAAGAAATGTGAAATGGTTACGTGAATGAAATGCTAAAAAGGTGTGACAGTGTTAGCCGAAAGCGAGTGATTGATTATTGGCAACAAAAAAGGGTAACGTTTTCCAGAGAGAGGAAGAGAAAGGGAAGGGAGAGTCTCCACTCCCAACCCAAAAGGAACAGTAACAATTCTTTGTCAACCCTAACCCTAACCATGCAACATTCCAACCCCAATCAACAATAACGGAATCCAAATATAGAATATCAAATTATTAGATTATCAATATACTAAAGTTGAAACACCACAGTATTAAATTAAATTAACTAAAAAATGAAATACCAAAATTTTCGGATCTCTTTCTCTCTCTCCCCCATGCAAATCAATCGCAATAGGTGATGCTTACTTTTTTTTTTCTTTTTAACAGTCTCTCTCTCATCTGAAGCAAATTGATGGATGCAATAAACAACATTGTTTATCACTCTGGATTGAATTGTATTGCAACTTCATGGCCAATTCACACCCCTATAACAGTTTTACAAGTATAAAAATACGATTTTTATTGGCACACCACGATATCAATCATGGTATTTTATATTGGTGTCAATTTTATGTTTACTAAAAATGCGTAAATAACGAAAAATTTTTTTAAAGAGAGAAATTTAAACTCAAAATTTCTATGAGTAAAGAGGACAAATATTATTTAAGCTATTATTATTAATTAATCCTAAATATTATTTTATATTTTTTCATATTAAAAATATCTGTACTAAAATATACGATAATAATTATCATATTATGGTTAGGATTTTAGGATTTGCAATTGAAATGAAACAGATTGCATGAAAAAAAAAAAAAGACGACAATCCCAAATCCCAATCAAGATTGAGTTATATATTTTGATGTATTTAAGTAAAGAAAAAGTATAAGGAGGCAGTACATTAGAGTTAATAGGGAGTTCATATGAGTTATGGATGATAACTCATATAAATTTTGAATGATAACTTAATCATTAATATATGAGTTACAGATGATAATTCATATACGTTTTAGATGATAATTTAATTATTGGCTCCCTATGAACTTCCTAACGTTAGTTCCCTAGCATTACTCTTAACTAAATTATTATCAAATAATTTTAAAATATCAATTTTATCACCTTTATATGAAGTGAATTACATATTGTATAATTATCATGTTAACACTTAACATCTTTATTAATGATTATTAATAGTATTAATCTCAAAAATATAATGAAAATATATTTAAAACATTATCATGCTTTTCGACTTGAAGTGGGACAGTGGGTTAGTGTAGCATGCCGGTAGGTTTGGTGGGTTTGATTTCCTGTCCCCATCAAAATGGTTACGTCATGATATAAATATTGTATTTTGTTATTTTAAAAATTCTACTACGAAGCATTTAAATATTTCTCATAATTGTCATATTTAGAATTTTTATAATTTTTATAGTGAGAGTGTTAATTACACATCAGATTTTAATAGCACAAATCAACGATTAAAATTTGATTAAAATATCTATCGTCACTAAAAAGTACTTTAATATCTTCACCAAAAGACCTCACCTTATTCTTTGTCTTTGATAAAATATATAGTAGATAATTTTAACTACAACCTACAACAATGTTATAATTTCTTAAATATTGTTAATTAAGTCAACATTGCAAAAGTATATTTTTTTCCCTATAAGAGAAACAATCCCATATTTAACTCCTTACAAGTGATAATATATCTTTTTTAATGTGCATTCATCATCTATTGAATTTGTTAACCTAAAAAAATCAATATTTAAATTTATCAGACACTCCTATTTAATATTTATAAAAGATTGATGGTCTCTTATAGTAAATCAAACACTTTTTTCATATTCTTAAACATTAATGTATGTAAATTCATAAAATTAAATATACATCTGTATATAGATGTTCTTTACAATCTAACTTATCTTTCTTTTATTTTTATCCTTGTCTATGCTAATCATGAGGAGTAAAATTTCTAACAAACAAATTGGGAGACAAAAGCCATTCCATCTCTTAAGATGATACGAGAGAATAGATTCGATTCCAATAAACAACAATGACACACATTTTACTATTTTAGAGGTCACTCTTTCTTTCTATCCTACACTTACCACTTTAACATATTCATATTCATACAATTGTATGTATATATATTAAGACATTTACATGACCATCCTATAGATCACCAAAAATAGAAAAGAAAAAAAATAAAGCTTCATCCATAGTCCATGGAAGTAATCTTAGAATTAATTATATACTTGGTTCAAAATATGCAGGGGTTTAGTAATAGGAAGTCTCTTCCCCCTTCTCTTTCTACAAATCTTTCCCCAGCTTATTAGGCACCGTTTCTCAATTCCCAATCCACTGATACTAGTTAGCTGTTTAAAGTTCAAATGCAACTCTGTGTTGTTAGAAACCGAAGGACCGGATCGACGACGCCCCCTGGCCGACACATTTTTACCTGCACTTCTTAGAGAACCTGTGTCCGAGGGGGTACCAGCAGCTACAAGACTTCCTATGATCTGAAGATCCTCGGTTACCTCGTACCTTGACAAAGAAGCAAGGCTAGGGAGGATTTGGCTTTGGAAGTCCTTCCGCCACCGTCCCCTATTTGGCCGGCCCTTCTTCGTCTGAGTTGGCAAAGTTGATCCGCCTACTTGCTCCGTTTGGCCAATGGTGTTACTATAGCAGCAATCTGGGACGCTTGTCTCGGTCAAATTTAAGGTCATGAACTCAAAGTAATCCATGTTGGCATGAGAAAAGTCATCCAGATTGCTAGCTGAACCGCTGAAACCTGCATTATTCTCTGGATGATCTGCTGCTGCTGCGGAAGCAATTTCAGCAAACCAGTGAAGAGGATTTGGAGGAGATTCGGATGATGAACAAGTTGTCTTTTTGAGAACATTGTCATCCACAAATCCTGATATGGTAACCAAAGCCTCAGCAGCAACTCTAGCTCTCTCCTCTTGCACTTCTGCATCCTCTTGTCCTGCTAATTGAAACGGCATCTCAAGCTGGTTTTCGTCGGATTCCCCTCTAGGCGGCGAGCATTCCTTGTTTTCTGGACTGATAGGTGCCTGGAGAATATCAACATCCATCAGCATATTCTCATCCTCAATCATGCATGAATTTAGATCAATAATTCCAGCCAGAGATTCGTGTTTCTTCTGCTCATTCTTGCTCGAATGCTCGGCAAGGGGGACCTGTTTTCCCGAGTCAGCTGTACGAATACATGATAACTTTCCATCAGACATGCATTTTTGCTCAATTCCTTCGGCACTTTGACTTCTCATTTGGTTCGGGAAGGATTGGAAGACATGAGAAGATTGATGCTCAGATGACATTTGAGGCCTCCCATTGCAGTGAAGCGTAAGAATCTTATCAGCACTAAGGTCACTCTCCTCAGTCTTCTTTAACTCCAAACCATGTTTACCTCCCACATTACAAGAATTTGTGAGAACAGATTCAATCTGGGTAGCAATTTTACTTCCTTCACTCAGATTTCCTTTGAATACAGGCTTTTCCTTAAGCCATGGCAGCCCCCCACTTGAATCCTGAAGGTTATTTTCTTTACTAGGAATCTGAATGCTTTGAAGTGCTGTTATATCAAAATAACCAGCAGGTGCAATATTCAGGTTTAGGTTCTTGAGAGTCCACGCATCCTTAGAACCCTTGATATTCATCTGAAGCTCATCACTATCCAATGAATCATGTCTGACACTGCTATTGGGATCATTAGAACTAATTGATGGAAGATCCAATGGGTTGGACCTGCTGCACAGAAGAAGGTTCTGGCCATCTAAATTCTGGCCAGGTTTACCACTTTTACACTGAAAACTCTTATCTTGAGTGAACCCCCAACTTTGACCCAATGATGCTGAACTGCTTAAAAAAGGAACTGCCGGAACTGGAGTCGAGCTTTGGCCACAATAAGATACAGGTGTTTTCCATAACTCAGCTGGTGAAATCCCAGAACTTAACTTATCATTTGCAAAAACAAAAGGATATTGAGCACATGTGCGAGATGCACTGCCTGGTCCAAGCGATCCATTACTGATGAAACCTTCAACTTGTGAGCCATTGCTAGAAAACTTCCTCACTGACCAAGGTTCGCTAACTTGATTTAATGGCTGAAAATATGGAGGGTCATTAAATTGTTCCATATTCTTTCTTAGTGGTTCAATTGAAACAGATTGCTTTTCTGTACAAATGACTTTGGAAAAAGAATCCAATGCACCACCACTTTGCCCTGAAAATTGAATTTAACACCAAAGAAAAGTTATAATTTTACTCATATATATGAACAGACTACAATAGCAGTTGACAAATCTGAATTGAAAAAGTGTATAATATTACCTCTGTACATCTGTTCCTGTATCTTCCTCTGGTCCAATAATGAGTTTCCAGAGAAATTTTCAGGATACTTTCTCTTGTTCGAATTCCAAATGACATCATTCGGAAAATTCTGATAGCTCAATTTTGTTGTCCTTGACAGATCATAAAAGGCATTGTTCCTATTATGTGCAGGGGCTGCTGAATCATAAGAATTTGAAGTTGCTTCTTCCAGCTTAAATTGTATATTTAAGCCAGCAAAAGCATTAGAATTAACTCCATGCGGTTTCTCGCCATTGCCACACACAACTTTGGAAGATCCATTTAAAGAATAAGCTGAGACCTGATGCATATCAGTACCCCTTCCATTTTCCAAACACTCACCTTCTTCACTATCAATGTATTCGTTGGCAGGAAGCTGAAGATCCAATACTTTTTTGCCAACTTTTCTGTACTTGGATTCTGATGGTTTAGAATCTTTAAAAGATTCTTCAGTTACTACTTGAACAGGAGGGGGGCATATTTTGTTGCTGTTCTCTTGTAGAGAAGCCCCCGGTGGCAATGATTGAGCAGTAGACCATGGCAAGTTTGCTGAGTAACATACCTTTTGGCCGTTTTTGGATGACAAAGAAGAAGCTGAACATGATGTCTCCAACCTCAAGTGGTGTTTATATGACTCACTTCTGTTAATTTCGTCCATTAACTCCTTCTGTTTGTGATAAATGCGGTGGAGCTCATGAATCTGAAAACCAATAAAATTCAGAATTCGATTAACCAGTTAGGAAAGTAACTAGACAAAAGACTCAGAGAGAGAATGCAATCTAACAAAACAAATAATTAACATACTTGGTCCCTGAATATGGCTTCATGCTTGAGTATTGTCTGTTTCAGAAGTTCCTTGTTGTAGCCTATAAGGTTACAAGGTGATGATACCGGCAACGAACCAATGTAATGCAACTCATTCTTAAGTTCATTGTTAACATCAGATGAGGCCCATGGGATGCGTTCAGATTCAAATATGAGATCTCTTGCTGAATAATATCCTGGAAAGTAGCCATCGCATTGCACGTTTGCGCCCATTTCCAATAATGCCATAAACAAGAAACTAAACAAGATATAGCAGCACGGCACCCTCGGTTCCAAAGGAAGGAAAACCTGCACCAAAATCAAAAGAAAGTATAAAGTCAAACAACATTGTTGGCTAATAACTGAAGTTCCTTTTCTAGATAACAAATCTGTATACCCAAAATATAGAATCTAGACTCAATTGTGTAGTTCAACCAAAAACATTGAACATAGCATAATTCTAGATCATGACAAATCTCTATGATGCCATAAAAAATGGATGAAGATTTTTACAATTGAACGTATTGCCATCAAATGGTGGTGTGTCTCAGATAAAGGAAACAGAGGAGAATATCAAAGCACTTCAGATAAAACTACTAAACACAAACCATTGAATCAAACTCTCCTTAGCAGCAGCATAAGCTTATAAAACATGAGATCATAAAATAAGATTGGAGATTGGTTATTGATACATGGATGTCTTTTTTTAAGTAGTTTTGTTAGTTAGGATTCATATCAAGATGTTGGTTGCCACATAACAGTCACCAGAATTTTTCCATACACACAACAACAGTTTCTAGTATCTACAAAATAAATTTAAGAAAATACATACATTGACTTCAAAATTATTCCTCAATTACACACCATCTTTATAACTGATAATCAAGGCATAAATTACAGCCTCAAAACAGAAGCACAAAGAATAATCATAGGAGAAAAATCATCAGCATTGAAGTCAAATTCAACTAGTTTCATCTATGAAGAGAAACTGGAAGGGAAAGAACACAGAATTGGCTATGGATAGATTTGGAAGAGATGCTATGAAACCACCATAAAAGTTTCCACAAGACAAACCTCCAAAAGAAAATAAGAATCAGATTCCAAAAGGACAACAGCATCAAACCAAAATCCATCTCAACAATTAAGACCAAAAGAAAAGAAAAGGAAAAAAAAAAGTAACAGTACTTGGAAATATTTTGCCAGAAACTGAAAGAAGCTCAACCAAAATTATTTGCCATCCCAGAATGAGAGAGAATCATTTAGAAAAAATAATCAAACTCAACAAAATCTGATATAACTATAGGACTGAAGAAAACCAGTGAGAGTATATTAGAAATTAGAAACTAAAATTAAATAATAATCATAATCATAATATAATAATAATTGCAACAATGGAAAGGATAAAAAATATAAAAAATAAAACAACAACAGGAAGAATGTCTTACATGCAAGAGATGAAGTGAAAAGAGACTTAAGACTCACCTGAAGAAGAAGAAGAAGAAGAAGAAGAAGAAGAAGAAGAAAAGTGAAGGGTGCAGTTGAAAGGCATTAGAGTGGAAGAAGCATAATAATAAGAAGAAGAAGAAAGGAGAGAGAGGCAAAAATAAAAAAGAGATTTTTTTGGAGAGGAAACATGAAAAGCAGATAAAATGGGGATTTGGATCTGCAGTGCTGGGCCATTCTCTCTATGAAGATTTCAGAGAGAGAAAACAGAATTTCACAGAAACACACACAGAGAACTATGCTGTGCGCCTTATGTATTCTTGCTCCCCTTTAACTCTTCCACTTTCAATGCCAAACAATATTTATCAAATGCTCCATACTTCAAAATGCCGATTTTGCCCTTGCTTCTTTAAAATTGCATGTAGGTCCCTCCCCCACGTTCCTCATTCTAGTTAAATGAAGAAGATAATTATTAGAGTCCTAATTTATTTTTTAATTATTTTCAATATTTATAAAAAATATAAATATATGTTAGTTTATTAAAGTAAAAACAATAAAAAAATTTCAAGAAAATATTTGAAAGTTAGAAAAAATCATTAAGAAGATGGGTTAGGAAATTGAATTATGTTTTAATGAATAATTTTTGATACAAAATATTATTTGCATAAAAAATTCAGTCATTAGGTATTTATGTATTGATTAAGTTATTTTTAATGTGTATTTTATATTTCAGCGTGTATTTTATACTAGTGACTGATTTGGTAACTAATTTTTTTTATACCTAATATAACCAATTTTCTATCGATCTAAAAAATATGTTTGTTGTAAACTTTTATTTTTAACAAATTTTAATTTAATATGTTGTTAAATTTTTATTATACAGACAAATTAACTTTTATAAAACATTATTCATCTAGATCAAGAGATAAATATGAGAATTTTAGGAATTTTCAGACTCTTCATTTTTATCAAATAAAATAAAAATGATGAACTAATTTGATAATTAAAATTTATAAAATTTTTTTTTAAAAAAAAAAAAAACCTAGTTTATAGTTTAGATTGTAGATTATTATTCTTATAATATGCTTTTGGTTTTCAATCAATCTTTATATCGCCGTTGATAGGGTGTTAAGTGGAGTCAAAAGGGAGAAGGACTTGTGTGCAAATATATTTTTTGGCACAAAGAAGAAAGACTGAGTTGAGAAAGAAAGGAATGGGTCCAAAAAATAAAATCCACGGAAACGAAACGAAACTTACATGGGAAGGGACATCAAACTTGTCAACATCCCTCTTCTCTCGTCTCTTTCTTATTTATGTTTCTTTTCTTCCTTTCTTTTTTGGATTTTTCCTCTCCCTTTCTCCCTTCCCATTAATCAATTAATCACACACCCCTCTCTCTCCTTCTAGATTCTCTCCATTTTTAAGAAAAATATTAGTCTATTTTATATCACAACTAATTTCTAACTTAATTACACTCATTAATAAGTTAACGTTCACATATTTCCCAAGTTAAATAAAATAAGCTAATACTCTTTAATTAATTCAATCTAAAAAAAAACTGAAACTTTTAAACAATATTATTTTTAAAAAAATTAATACACTATGAGTGTAGAAATATTTTATATATATATTTATGAACCACAAACACTTCGTTGAATTGGCGTGTCCACGTATCTTTGGACACAATACTCATCGACACGCGTGTCTTTCGGGTCCCATCCATGTCCTTAAATAAATAAAAAAATATCTATTCGGACACACTTGACACTCCAAAATATCATCACGTGTTCGCGTGTCCAACTTTATTTTTAACTTATTTACTTAAAATGAATTTAAAAGTAATATATATTACTATTTTTTAAAACTAAAAATTATCTTAAATATTTTATATAATTAAAAAAAATATTAAAAATAATAATTTAAATTTTAATATAAATAAAATGTCAAAATATTATTATAATTTTATTAAAAATACATTATATTTTATATATATCATGTCTCTATGTCATATAAAAAATTAAGATTAATGTGTTAGCATGTCACGTGTCCATTTAAGATTGATGTGTTAGCGTGTCACGTGTCCATGTCAGAGTGCATTATATAAATATATAGTCAATCACATAATGTCAAATTTGTAAAAATAATTTTTTATTAATTTTATAATTAATTATTTTAAAGAATAATCATTATTGTCCACCCAATGCAATGTAGATCAAAATTAAACTCATATTATTCGAATTCAAATTCCAAAACCAAACAAGTGTCTTTCATGGACTCACTGACCACCTCACCAGAGAGTGTCGTCTTCAACAAACAAAGAATAATTATCAGAAGCAAGCAACCTTTTTAAACAAACCTTGATCTTTCCAAAATTAATTAATTAATTTTTTTTACTTATTAAAGTTTGTTGCATCTACCGTTATTATTTTTTTTTATATTTTAATTAGTTCCTATGAGTGATGGAGTCAGCAGTGGGGTCCCCTAATCCATCTCCTTTTTTCTGAAGCATTCCCTTTCTTTTTCCAGCATGAGATTTTTGTGGGGCTTCAACTCATAAATTGCCCTATACTTCACCATTATTATAATCACATCTTTTGTGCATAATTATTAATTAATTAATTAATAGAGATACAAAAGAAAAAAATGTTAATCACTTTGTTGCCCTCAATAAAATTAATGGAAGGTGAGGCATTGTAATCAACTAAATTCATGAGCAATGCAAGCTAAAACATCACTGTTTTGGGAGTTAATTAAGTCTCATCAAGCTAAACACATTTTGACCAAAAAAGAAAGAAAAGCTAAAACATCATTTTTTTCATGATTTAAATTCAGTCTTATCATTCCTTATGCATATAACATCTTACTAACATGTTAGATTTTATGTTATCCTTGTCCCTGGAAGTTAAACTGGATCAATCATTTTGGTTTCAAAATTTCAACAGAAAAAAATTAAAAGCAGTTACACAATAAATGTAGTTAAAAATTAATTCAATCTAGATACAATTTTAAAAGAGTTAAATTTGATGTATTAATAATTATTCAACTAAATTTATGTATTTAAATCACTTATGACGTAATAAAATTAAAAAAAAAATCAACTTGGAGGCTTTATTTTTATTTATCAATCTACGGATGGGAATAAAACTGCTGACAGTGATTTAATCTTGAAAATTCAGTAAATGTTTTTTAAGATTGAAAATCTCAAATTAATTCAAAGAGATACTAACTCGGTAGCGGACGCTATGACCAAATTTGTTGTTGTTAATGCTGTTTTTCAAGATAAATGGCTGAAGACCATAAATTTTGTTAATTCTATTCAATGATAGGCGTGTTAGATGTTAGGATTTGCTCTTTTTCTTTGTAATTTATTTTCAGTAAAACAAATTAAAAAGAATTTAATTTGCATGCATTCAATATATAAAAATTGGATGTAATTATTGTGTAAAATTTTTATGCTATTTGTGTATTAAAATTAAACTTATTTTAAAATTAATTATTTTATGATGTTATAATATATAATTTATTGTTTATATAAAAATATTTTATATTACTAATATATGAAAATTAAATTCTCTAAAAAATACAATTATACCATAATAGTGTGCTTAATGGTACCAGCACATTATTCATGTATTAGTAAGAAAAAGAATTCATGTATTAATATGCATTAAATACTTTTTGTAGATGTCCGTTATATATAATAGATTGACTGATTGGAATATTAACAAGCCACGATGGGTATTTATGTAATTTGAGTGCAACATGTGATTAAGATCCATAGGAATTTGACAAGTTTATCTTTAACTAATGAATGTACTGATGGTGATAAATGACAGCAGATTTTGCCAGACATGCGATTAAGGTTTGTTATTCAATAGTAATTAAATAGTAAGTGGCGTTAAAATCAAATCAAATAAACTATTAGTATAAAACCCAAACCCCAGCACAACTTTATTTATACCATTAATTAAGCATATATATTAGTTGCACTACTTTATACTAATTACTAAATGAAGATTGGAGAAGAAAAACATATCTTTTATACTTAATGGATTCTCTCAATTTTCCCCTCTCAAAATTAACTTCAATTTTTTTTTCTTAATTTTAAAAAACTGTAAGCATAAATACATGTTTTTTGTATTCATCCAACATAAAACAAAGTATTTATATTTGTAGCTTTTTTTTTAAGTATTATTATTATAATGATGATGAGGCAAGTGTTTATAAATAAATATCTTGCAACATTGGAATAAAGGATAATTGGAATGAGATATTATGATATGATTGGACATGTGATGCTCATGTTGGTATGGGCCTTCAAATTTTAATTTCAGAAAGCTAAAGTCATCCATTCTTTTTTGCAACCACTTTGCCATTTGATTTCATCATTATATTATCTCAGATTCCTTCACACCCTTTTTTCCTTTTCAGTTTTCAATGAATTTAAAAAACATGACATCCGTCTCTTCACATTTCTTTTTCCTTTCAAAATCTCACACAACTTGTTCTCTCTTTTATATATTTCTTTATTCATTAATTAATTGTATGTATATGCTTCTTTCTATTATCCTTAATTATTTGGAGATAATTATTTTGATATAATATTGTTCTAAATGCTAAAGAAAATAAACTCTTAAAAATTATTTGAATCTTTTTTTAATTTAATAATTGGAAAAGCACTTACTAAATTTTTAAGAAAATAACTTTTTCTCTTTTTCTTTCTTTTTTTGATCAAGTAAATGTTCTTTTCGTTTCTTTCTTTTCCAGTAAAATGTTGTGTTTTTTTGTGATAGTCCAGTAAATTGTTTTACTGAGACAAAAAGCAGTGAAAAAGCCACAATGCCCAGGGTTTTATGGGCCTTAAGCCCAAGAAATTGGAGTTGTGTGATGATATGGTCGCCCTTCAGTAACATTTGGAGTTTGAGTGATTTCTTTCGGCCTTTTTGTTTTTGGACACACTTTCGGTCTTTTTTAGCCCTCATATTAAAAAAAAAATCTTGGACTCATGGAAAGAAACAAGAAAAAAGTAACATCTTGGTTCAAGTGTCAACCAAGCTGTTGGTATTGATTAAAAGAAAATATATTACAAGCTATTGGTTGAGTGACTCCTCCCCCGCCTCCTTTTCGTTCTTTTTTTTTTTTTCTCTTCGTCCTAGGTTGTTGATATCAAAGTTTAATAAATTATTTTATAAATACAACACAATTAGTTATAATAATTTAAAATAATCCAATACAAATCATTCATCACAATCAAATTTAACATATTAATTACTAAAACATACAAACACGATACACAATCTTCAATATACATATTAAAATCAAATTAAATAAAATACATTCAACATAAAAATATAACAATTTTGATGGTTAATCATAACAATTTTTTTTTTTGTAATTTCATAATATGGAAATTTAGCAGGTTTTCGTGGAACAAATATCTCAATCCCCCGTGGAACAGGTACCTCGTTTATTCATGAAGGCAAGTTCTCATCCCCACGTGAATTTAACAGGTCCATAATATATCTTTAATCATGGATATTTTTTGCGAATCTCAGGGAGGCGAATAAAATTGTCAATCTTAGTCACGAATGAACCCTTAAATAGAATTCATACTATATGGAGAATATCGAAAAGAAAAAAATCAACTCAAAGAAATTATGTTTCTCACCTCATTCTACATTATGTTTGAGCGTGCTTCTAATCAGTGGAAGTAAGGATGCCAACAAATATTTCAGTGGGGCTATGATTTTGTTTTTCTTGTTTTTTTAATAATAATTTGATGTGAACAAGTGGTTTTGGCCAATCAAGTCTAATTAAGTCATTTTTTTTATGCTAAATAGAAGATTATTTCGATGTCAAATAAAACTTTATTTATGTGCAATTTTTTATACTATTTGACACTGAAATAATATTCTATTTAGCATAAAAATGAATCAATTAATTAAACTTAATTAGCCAAAACTACTTATTCAAATAACACTACTTTTTTTAATTCCTTTTATAATGCTGTTGATCAACATATATATTACTACCAAATAATTAAACGCATGTGTGCCGTGATAATGATTAACATATTGATATATATTACTATACTATATATAATAAGTAACATTGATCAGGTTTACAATAGTTTAATAACTATGAATGATTTAATTTTTTTAGAATTTCTTAAAAAAAAAGTTTTTATATTTACTATTTGAAATTCAATTATGAATTGTTAAATGAATATAAATATATAAAATTTTCTAAAGAGATTGTAGAGACAGTAAAATTCAGAACTTTCAATTATATATATATATATATATATATATATAT
>JASCZI010272222.1:27645-41077 GCA_036250425.1 Stylosanthes scabra
TTCCAATTATGCCCTTGATTATTGGATGGAATTGAGGCTTAACAACTTGGATTGGATTGGCCTTTAACAAAACTGGATGTTGCTGAATTTTGCCTCCCACGTATAACGTGTAACTCCCACGTATAACGTGGGGTTACTGCCCAAGGTCGCCATTTGCTTTTAATAGCTCACGTATAACGTGAGGATGCCCACGTACAATGTGGGCTCTCTGTCAAGTTTGTGCTTTGGCTCTTAATTCCCACGTATAACGTGGGTGGCTCACGTATAACGTGTAGCCTCTGTCCAATTCTGCCAATTGAGAGATTAATTACCATGTATAACGCGGGGCTTGGAACTTAGAGTTTTTCTCTCATTCTTCTCTGCTTTGTTCTTCCATCTTCAATCCTCTTTGTTTGATCTTTAATCACCTAAAATCCTTTGTGAAACACTCTAAACATAAACAAAACTCAAAAGAACATCAAGTTTGTTTGATTGACAATTTGAGAGTATAAATCACAAGAATAATCATATAATTAAAGAGGAATTGAAACTAAAAACAACCCAAGATGCATATGCATCAAACATCTTCATAACCAAAGTTAGACCACGCTTCAACTCCTAGGGAGAACGACCCGAGTCCTGTACTCAGTTATTTTGGAAAACTGGTTGCAATCTTTTTGTGACACTTCTTTTGTTGGCGGAAACTTTCTAGTTTTGCTACTAAATTGGTTCGGGTCGCTATGACGATTTTTCTCACTCTTCATTCTCACGAACACGGAGGGATCCCGAATCTAACTTGTTTGCGACACCTAGATTGGGTTTCCATCAGAGACTCACACGATAGAGTCTAATGAGATTTACATTGTTTGAATCTGCACACTGCAATTCAAGCGGCATTTCCGATTAGCGAGTCTTGGAAGAGATTTTGAATCATGGCGGCAGAAACGAACACGAATCCAATTTTTTCATCGATAGATTTAAGTCTTGTGAGTTAGATCACCTCGATGCAAGCAAATTCAAACCGGAACCAGCAGAATCCGGTGTTAGATCCAACTAGTCCCTATTTTCTTCATCATGAAGAGAGTTTAGGAACAACGCTAATACCTATTGTACTGGAGCAGAACAATTACCAAGTACAGGAGAGAGAAATGTGGAGATCCTTAAAGGGAAAGAACAAGATCAAATTCAAAAGCCAGCTGAAGGTGACCCTCTATATGAAGCGTGGCAATGCTGTAACACGTAGGTAGTGTCTTGGATCAACCACTCGTGGAGTCTCAATGTTGCCAAAAGTGTTCTCTGGATTAACTCTGAGGAAGAATTATGGAAAGAGCTAAAGCATAGGTACTACTGATACGCTCCGATCTCGGCAAGTGCACCGAATCGTACAAGTAATACCACGGTGAAGTGGGTATCGTTCCCACGAGGAATAAAGAACCAAGCAATACTATCTATCAATTATTCTAATTAGATCAAAATAAAACTTTGAAGGAATGATGGTAGTGAATTTGAAAATAATGAGAATAGAGAACATAAAATTACTTGAAATTAATGTGATGGAATGAGATGTTAAGAGCTTCGGAGATGTTTTTCCCTTGAGGGCCAATTGCATACATTCGAATACTAATTCTAGGTTTTCAGAAATCAAGCATAACGAATCTAGTATAACTAAGTGATGCCCGAAATCCTTGCGGAATCTCAGACTTCCACCGGCAAGTGCACCGGATCGTATCAAGTAATAAAAAAGTGAGTAGAGTATCGTCCCACAAGGATTAATGGATTAATCAACAACGGTTAATTAAATTCTTTAATTAGACAAATAAAAAAAGAAGATAATTAATCCTAGACCTAACAAATTTAGCTTAAATTCCTAATTAACTAAACTAGCGTGCAATTAGAATTAATAATAAACTAACCTATATATTAGACAGTAATATGCAAATATGATAATTGACCTATTATGAAATTTAATAAAACTCAACACAAATTAATTACTGACTACGAATAAAATAAAAAATAATTAATAAGTATCAAACAACAAATAATTAACTATGGATTACTAACCTAGCATGCAAGAAAATTCCAAAAATTAAACTAAGAACTCCTAACAGCAACCTAAACTCAATTCTAACAACCAACATGCAAGGAACCTCAATATCAAGCCAAGGGACTCAAGGTCAGGGAAGAGATCATGCAAAATCACACAAGATGAGAAAAGAGAAGCAAGAGTAATGTTCAATCAACAGTGGAAGTGAGTAACAAGCAATTTAAGATAAAGTTCAGTAATGCAAGAATGGATCAAGGGCTTAGAGATATTCTTCAAGCTATTATCACAATCCAATTTCACTTTTCTTCTAATACAAGCAATCACAATTTATAGAACCTAATTTAATTGAATCCTAATCTCTTAGAATTTCAATTTCCTTTAATTCAATTAACTATCAATTTCTTGAATCATGAATTAAACAAAAGGATTAAGACCAAAATTTTCCAGATTCAATTCCACAAAACCCTAATTCTTTATCTCTAAATTATTAAGGTTTCAATGGTTATCAGATTCAAATTCACGTTCGAATCAGAGAATTCCTCAATTACTCAAATTCAAACAAAACAAGATCAAATTACCTCTCAATAATATTGATCCAGATTAGACAGTAACAGCATGAATCTGATAATGGCGTGACTTGCTTTGGAAGAGAAGATGGAAACTTGAATCAATCTAACATACTTGAACGAACAGAGCTCACACCCTTGATCACAAGAGAGTTAGTGACTCATGATGATGATGAAAGACATTCCAGTTTGATTAAGAATGAAAAATGAATTGTGTCTGAGCAGGGGAGAGATCCCAATTTTAGAGAACGGAGCAGCAGTTACAAGAATGAAAAATTGTCTGTCAAAGGTGTCTAAAAACCCTAATCTCTTAACTATTTATACTGAAAACTAAAACCTAATTGAGTTACATCTTCTGATCCGATACATAACTTTGCAAACTTGGGCTAAAGTTGCTTTGAGGAGAAGTCACGCTGGATCCATGCTTGCTCCACGCCCTAGCTTGGTTCTGGCATGGTGTGGCTTGGTTTTGACGCTGGATCCACGCCCCAGCGTGGCCCTGACGCGAATTGGGCCTCCTTGTCACGCTGGGCTCACGCTATAGCGTGGTCCAGGCGCGGTCTTGTGCTTGCTTGGCCACGCCTAACCCATGCTCCAGCGTGGTTCAGGCGAGCTTGATGGGCTTTGGTGCTTCCAAGCTTGTTTGTTTCTCTGTTTTCTTTTAATTCTTTTGTTTTCTTCTTTAATTCTGTAAAGATAAAAACAAAATACTCAAGATACTAATAAATGAATAATTAAGTAAATCCACTTGAGTATTAAGCTCAATCTCTACTAAAAACATATAGAATTAGGGCTTAAAACCATCAATGATGCACATGCATCACAACACCAAACTTAAAGCTTTGCTTGTCCTCAAGCAAACCAAAATCATGCCTTAATCTTAATAATTTCTAAAAGTGGGTATTCATGTGAAGGATCAAGCAATGTGTAACCTCATTCTTCCTTTGATTCTAATGATGCTTTGTAACTAACAGAACTTGCCATTATTGGGATTAGAAGAACTTTGAACATATTTGTGGATTTTCTTTACTTTTCTTGCTCTTTTCTTTCATTGAGCACATTCCCTCCTTTGGATGGGATTTTCCTGACTCTAATTCTCCTGTCTTAGGGCGGTTATTTAGAATGAGCTTTCAATCGTCAATCCCGACCCAATTGGCTCAAGTTGACAGGTGATGAAGCACCCCTCGGATCTAATAACCCTAGCTTAACCTTAACACATTCGAACACGAGCATATAACCATTGGCTTCTTATTGATTTATTATATGTATTTTTCCACCCATTTTTTTGGTCATTGATGCTACAGAGCCTTAATATTTATTTTATTTTACTGTCTTTGACAGCTTTTAATCCACTTTTCTTTTTATTGTTTCTAATCCCTTACTGACTTCATTACTCCTAGTTACAAAGCACTTTCAAACCTCAGGTTTCCTAAAATCACACAAAGTATCACCTCTTTATTATTCTTTGTACTCCACTAAAAGAAACTTTTATTCAAAAACACTCAGAGGCTATGACAAAGGCTTAAGAAGGTGTTGATCATACATGCATATCTCAATCAAATTACAACAATAATAGGGGAAAAGACGAAACAGAGGTATAAACATTAAGCTTAGAGGTTGTAAAAAAAAAGAGAGACACAACCTTTGATGTCTCTGTTTCTGAACCCTTTATTGATGCTTCATTTCTCAATTATTGTCTGCATTTGGCTCTCTAAGAGTATTTGCTGCCGGAGGAGCTTGTTGATCTAGTGCACTTCATGATCCCTCCGATGGCCCAGGGCGGAGCATCCCATGAAACAATGGTCTCGCTGCTTGGAAATTTTCATTGATCATGCGAGGAATCTTTGCGGGTGCTATCCGGGGCAAGATTCTGGTTCATCTGTTGAAGTCCCCAATGAGTGTACATATTCCCTGACATGACGTGAATCAACTGAGCATTCTTAGCTCTCTGCTCCTCTTGGAACTTCTGAAGTTGTTCTTCTGCTGTGCTTGATGTAGTCTGACATCCTGTTGGAACTGCTGTTGTTCCACCCATATTTCTTTCTGCCTTGCCTCTATGTCTTGGAGGCGGCAACCATGAGCAGTCTGTTGGGCTAGGATGTTGCCCATGTCTTCTTGCAATTGCCCCATCCATAACCTTGGGGCATGTTAGCAGCATCATAGGCTGGCTGCTCTTGGTGGAATTGTGGCTGAGGAGGGTTTCTAATTCCTTCCATCACTGTAGTTGTGATGACCTTCGCCTTGGGTACTACTTTTATAGGTCTTGAAGCTACATAGGGTACCTCCATTTCATCACAGAGACGTGCAATAATATTAGGCAAAGCCAAGGGGGTTTTGGGGAAGTACAGCTTGTTGATGACCTTCATCATTGAATCTACTATGAGTTTCTCCACCCGCACCTCTTGTCCTTGCATAATTCAATGAATGAGTACCGCCCTGTTAAGTGTGACCTCTGATTGATTTTGAGTTGGCAATATATTGTGTATGATGAATTCATGCCAACCCTTTGCAATTGGGATCAGGTCAGTGCGCCTAAGAACGCGCGGTTTATTGTGAGCTCCCAATTCCCAGACGGCTCCTTCTACGCATAGATCTCTGATTATTGCGTCTGGATCATGATTAACTGGAATCATCCTAGTCTTGTAGCTCATTTTTGTGTTGAGAGGCCCCTTGAACTTCATAACTTCTTTGACTCTTTCATAGCTGAAGTTCATTAACACACCTCTTACAAAAGTGTGAAAACGGGGGCCACTTTTAGTGTCTGGATCAACACGAGCATTGGAATAGAACTCTCGGATGATTGATTGACTGATCTTCTTCTTTGGCTTGTTGAGTCTTTTCCACCCACGTAAATCAATTTGCTGTATAATCTGTGGATATCTCACATCTTGCAAATCAAATGTTGCATCTTGGATAATTGCTTTGGAGGCAACATATGTGTTGAAGAAGTTCTGATGAAATGGAGATTTGAATTTTGTAGGATCAAAAGCATCAGAATCATCATCAGCAAGAGCTTTTCCCTTCCCTTTTCTCTTCTTTGGTGGATTTGATGAGGATGCCATCTACAAAATAAGAATAGAATTAGTGAACACAGTGAGCTATCCAACACCAAACTTAAATGATTGCTTGTCCCCAAGCAATTAAAAAAAAATTGAGACACGGACAGTGGAGAAAGGAAGAGATTACCATATTGATGTTGAGAGATGGGCACTAAGAGGAAGCTAAAGCACACAAAATGAATGGATGCAAATGAGAGGGTGAATGAAGAATGAAACAACGAGGGGGTGGTGTGGGGACGGTGTATGCAGTGAAACATTGAGAGGGTGAGGGAGTGGGCCTCGGGAATGTGATGAATGAGTGAAGGAAATAGAGGATAAAGAGAGGTGGATAGAGCTACGGGGAGTGAAAGAAATATGAGTGAAGGCTTGGTGGTGTTGTGTTGAATGATGAGGGGAAAATTGGTATATATAGGTGGGTGGGGGAGGGGTTTGAAAGTGCATGTGTGTATGTGGGGAGGTCACAGGAAAGGGATGCAAGAATGGTCATGGGCATAATAATGGATGGCATGCAAATGCACAAGCAAAGAAATGAGATGATGTATGCATGTAGGAGAATCAGAATCTCATGAAATGCAAACAAACAAATGCAATTCAAAAGTGAGAACAAGAAGACGGTTAGAGATAGGATAACTAGTGATATGCATGACATGCAAGATGACAGCTTAGCAAATGGATTAATCAGTGCATGAAGGGAAGCAGAATATATGCATGCAAACAAAATGAGTGAAAGACGGATGCATGCATGATGGTGCAATGAAGTAATGAATGAGAGGAATCAGGAATCATGCATATGAGATGTAGGTTGGTGCAGTGATGAATAAGGCATGTGAGTGTATAGTGATGCATGTGAATGAATAGTGTGTGCAGAGTGTGTGTGGTGAGGCTTGCATGCATGAGGAGCACGAGGTGAGGGAGGGGACCACGCCCTTGCGTGATTGGCGCGTGCATGAATGCATGGGTAAGGGAGAGGTGGTGGACCGCGTTGGGCTCACGCTGTAACGTGGCCTTGACGCGGTCATGGATGCATGGAAGGGGAGGGGGTAGGGAACTGCGTTGGGCTCATGCTGTAATGTGGCCTTGACGCGGTCATGGATGCATGGATAGCTCATGTTGGGGTGTGGTGGTGGCATGGGTGTTTGTGAGGCACAGCTAGTCACAGCAACACAAAACCACACAAATATCACCTACAATTGCAACACCAAACTTAGTGTTTTACTGAGTGATAAATATATTACCTGCAACACAAACATCATTAGGAGTGTATTCATAATTAGTTTAATGATGCAATTATGCAGATATGCAAGATAGAGGATGATGCAGATATGTGATAATGCAAAACGGGATGCAGAAATATCATGAAGTATGCTAATGCAATGCAAGTGTGTCCAATTCTCAACTCTATTAGTAGAACAGAATTCCTCTACTAATCACAAAAGGCAAGTAACCACCCAAACTTAATCTAATCAGAGAGATCAACAAAACAGAAGTTCTTTGTTGATTCTGAATACTACTTAAGAAACCCTGCATGTAACCATAACTAATAGAACAGAATATCTCTATTAGTTAGTGCCATAATCAACCTCAAGATAGAAAAGACCCCTGTAATCAAGTATTAACTCTACGAGACAGAAATTCTCTGTGAGTCAAAACAGACAAGAAGTTAACCAAGCACAACAATAGCCAACAAAACAGAAATCTCTGTTGGCATAGTCATTCCCCAACAAAACAAAATATCTTTTTTGGGGTGAGCACACAATCCCTGCAAAAGAATAGTCATCTCACAGAACAGGTCCTCTGTGAATCACAACATAATCAGATAAGCAACTAAGTCCACTAACCAACCACAGAAGCTATAACTCATAAACTACCTATCAAAGAAAAACAAAAACTATCACTAAAAAGGATATAATGGATGGGTTGCCTCCCACCAAGCGCTCGTTTATCGTTATTAGCTTGACACTGAAACACCTCAAGTGAGGTGTTGGGTGGTTCTCTGACGAACCACCGCACCACCAAGATACTTCTTTAGCCTCTGTCCATTCACAGTGAATTTTGTCCCATCCTTGTCATTCTGAATCTCAGCATAACCATATGGAGACACCTTAAGAACAGTAAATGGACCAGACCATCTAGACTTCAGCTTTCCTGGGAAGAGTCGCAGCCTTGAATTATACAGAAGAACCTGCTGTCCCGGTTCAAGCACCCGCTGTTGAATCTTCTTATCATGCCACTTCTTAGTCTTTTCCTTATAGAGCTAAGAACTAGAATATGCCTCAGTTCGGAACTCATCCAACTCATTAAGTTGCAGAAGCCGGTTGTCTGCCGCGGCCTGGTAATCAAAGTTCAGGAACTTGAGAGCCCAATAAGCCTTATGTTCTAACTCTACAGGTAAGTGACATGATTTGCCATACAATAGCTGATAAGGGCACATCCCAATAGGAGTCTTGAACGCTGTCTTGTAAGCCCAGAGAGCATCATCAATCTTCTTCGACCAATCTTTCCTAGAGACACTCACAGTCTTCTCAAGGATCCTCTTCAACTCTCTATTAGAGACCTCAACTTGGCCACTGGTCTGAGAATGATAAGGGGTTGCAACCTTGTGCTTTAGATCATATTTCTGAAGAAGACTCTCTAAATGCTTGTTGCAGAAATGAGTACCACCATCATTGATTAGAGTTCTTGGCACCCCAAATCTACAGAATATATTCTTCTTCAGAAAATTGATCACTACCTTAGAATCATTGGTTGGTGATGCTATGGCCTCAACCCACTTAGACACATAATCCACAGCAACCAAGATGTACAGATTGGAGTATGAAGAGGGAAAGGGCCCCATGAAATCTATACCCCAAACATCAAAGACCTCAACTTCCAGAATGAAGTTCTGTGACATTTCCTGCTTCCTTGAGATATTATCGGTCCTCTAACACTGATCACAACTTCTCACAAAAGCATGAGAATCCTTGAATAAGGTTGGCCAATACAAGCCGCACTGAAGAACTTTAGCAGCTGTGCGGTCACCACTAAAATGCCCACCGTATTCAGAACCATGACAATGCCATAAAACCGACTGAGTGTCCTCATCAGCAATACATCTCCTTATGATCCCATCAGAGCACCTCTTGAAAAGGTACGGATCATCCCAAAGAAAGTATTTAGAGTCATGAATCAACTTCTTCTGTAAGTGAGGACTGAGTTCCTTAGGAATAACCTTTCCTGCTTTATAATTAGCCATGTCAGCAAACCATGGTACCTTCTGAATCTGGAAAAGCTGTTCATCAGGAAACTCCTCATTCACAGGAGGAAAAGGAACTGTCTGCTTAAGTTGCTCAATATGAGACAAGTGATCCGCAACCGGATTCTCAGTACCCTTCCTGTCCTTAATCTCAACATCAAACTCTTGTAGCAGTAACACCCATCTAATAAGCCTCGGCTTTGCATCCTGTTTAGACAAAAGAAACTTCAAAGCAGCATGATCAGTGTAAACAATAACCTTAGACCCTATCAGATATGATCTAAACTTATCAAAAGCAAATACAACTGCTAAAAGTTCCTTCTCAGTGGTGGTATAGTTCTTCTGAGCATCATTAAGAACCCTGCTAGCATAATAGATAACATGTAGGAGCTTATCCTTCCTCTGTCCTAACGCAGCACCTACTGCAAAATCACTAGCATCACACATTAGCTCAAAAGGCAAAGACCAATCAGGAGGAGCAATAATAGGTGCAGTTACTAGTCTAGCTTTGAGAGTTTCAAAGGCATGCAAACAATCAGCAGTGAAATCGAAAGGTGTACAGAGACTAATAAGTTGCTCAATGGCTTGGCAATCTTAGAGAAGTCCTTGATAAACCTCCTATAGAAACCGGCATGACCTAAGAAACTCCTCACAGCTTTGACGTTCGCTGGAGGTGGCAACCCCTCAATAAAATCAACCTTGGCTTTATCAACTTCTATCCCTTTTTCTGAAATCCCGTGGCCAAGGACAATACCTCCTTTTACCATAAAATGACACTTTTCCCAGTTTAAAACCATGTTTGTCTCTTGGCACCGTCTCATAACTAAGGATAAATGCTGTAAGCACGCATCAAAAGTATCACCAAATACAGAAAAGTCATCCATAAATATCTCAATGAATTTCTCAACCATATCAGAAAAGATAGAAAGCATACACCTTTGAAATGTCGCAGGTGCATTGCAGAGACCAAATGGCATCCTTTTGTAAGCAAAAACTCCAAAAGGGCAAGTGAAAGCGGTCTTCTCTTGATCTGCAGGGTCTACCACGATCTGATTATAGCCAGAATATCCATCCAAGAAGCAATAGAAAGCATGGCCGGCTAATCTCTCTAGCATCTGATCAATAAAGGGCAAAGGAAAGTGATCTTTCCTTGTAGCATCATTCAGACGCCTATAGTCAATGCACATCTGCCAGCCAGTGACTGTTCTAGTTGGTATCAACTCATTCTTCTCATTAGTGATCACAGTCATGCCACCTTTCTTGGGAATAACCTGAACCGGGATAACCCAAGAGCTATCAGAAATGGGATAAATAATACCAGCATCCCACAACTTCATCACTTCTTTCTAAACTACTTCCTTCATCACAGGATTCAACCGTCTCTGCGGTTGCACCACAGGTTTGCAATCATCCTCCATCAGGATCTTGTGCATACAAATAGTGGGGCTGATCCCTTTTAGATCACTGATGGTCCATCCAAGAGCAGTCTTATGCTCCCTCAGAACTCGAAGCAAATCCTCTTCCTCTTTAGAACTCAAGGAAGAACTGATAATCACAGGAAAGTTGTCTCCCTCACCAAGATAAGCATACTTAAGAGTAGAGGGGAGAGGCTTGAGCTCTAGCTTTGGCTTCTCTGTCTCTGTGTCATGTGAAACAGGTCCTTCATTGACTTCATCTATCTCCTCAATGCTTCCATCAATATCTGCACTAAGTGCCAACGAAGAATCATCAGTCTGTACCTCTTTAACCAGCATATCAAGAGCATCAATACGCATACAGTCCTCAGAACCAGCTTCATCAGGGTGAGTCATTGCCTTGAAGACATTAATCACCATCTTCTCTTCATGTACTCTCAAGGTTATTTCACCCGCCTGTACATCAATGAGGGCTCTACCTGTAGCTAGGAAAGGTCTGCCCAGAATAATGGAAGGATTGGCATCCTCCCCCATATCTAAGATCACAAAATCAGCTGGCAGAATGAACTTCCCTACTTTCACCAGTATGTTCTCAACAACACCAAAAAGAAACTTAATAGATTTATCAGCTAACTGCAAAGACATTCTAGTTTCCTGTATCTCTTCAACCTGCATCTTCCGCATAATTGATAAGGGCATCAGATTGATGCTAGAGCCAAGATCACACAGAGCCTTCTCAACAGTAAGATCTCCCAAAGTGCAAGAAATATTGAAACTGCTAGGATCCTTCAGCTTAGGAGGCAGATTACTCTGAATAACCGCACTACATTTGTTATTTAGAACAACTGTCTCTACTTCCTTCCAATTTCTCTTCTTTGAGATGAGCTCCTTCATAAACTTAGCATACATTGGCATCTGTTCTAAAGCCTTAGTAAAAGGTATATTAACCTGCAACTTCTTAATAATATCAAGAAACTTATAGAATTACTGATCTTTTACCTCTTTTCTCATCCTCTGAGGAAAAGGAATATGCTTATCCTTCTCCGGAACTGATGAAGATGAGGGAGCACTGATGGGCTTTACTTCAGTTGGGGGAGTAGTGGCAGATGAGACTGGAGAATCCTCAACAGTCTTATCTTCAATCTGAGCATCTATCTTCTCCTCAGACTTATCTTCCAACACCTTTCCACTTCTAAGCACAATAGCTTTGCACTCTTCCTTAGGATTAACCATAGTGTCACTTGGGAAGGTATTGGCAGGCCTTTGTTGCAACTGCTTGGCAATTTCTTCAACCTGTATTTCCAAATTCTTAATGGCTGCTCCTTGGTTCCTAAAATTTGCCCTAGATTCCTCCATGAAGTTGCTAGTAGTCTGAATAAAACTAGAAGTAGACAGAGTAAGTTCCTTCAAAGCAGCTTCGGTGGAGGTATTCTGAGCTTGCTTGGGCTGTGTTGGAACTGAGAGAGGAGGTGATTGGAATGGTTGCTGCCTTTGGAACGGGGGCTGATAAGGACGATTAGAATTCTGAGAATTGATATTGTTCCTCTGCCCCTGATTACCACCCCAACTGAAATTAGGATGATTTCTCCAACCTGCATTATATGTATTGGAGTAAGGATCGTTTTGTGATGGTCTAGATTGATTCCCCAGATAGTTAACTTGCTCAGTTGCAGATTGATCATCCTGAATCATACTACAATGGTTGCTCTCGTGGGGTCCACCACAAATACCACAAGAATGTACAGGTGATGTATCCAGCTTCTCTAACTTCTTATTCAAGGCACTTAATTGCTAAGCCATAGCCTTGTTCTGAGCTAGAATGGCATCAACAGTCTCAACCTCTAGGACACCTCTTTTCACAGATCTTTCGGAGGGAGAAGCGTACATATACTGGTTTTGAGCAACCAGTTTTATCAGATCCTTAGCCTCATCAGGTGTCTTGAGTGACAAGGAGCCGCTTGATGCAGAGTCCAACAGAATTCTGGAATGAAGAGAGAGACCATCATAAAACATCTGTATCTGCAAATGTTCAGAAAAAATCTCACTTGGGCACCTTCTAAGCAGCTCTTTGTACCTCTCCCATACATCATAAAATGATTCATTATCTCTCTGGCAAAAAGATTGGATATCTAGCCTTAGTCTGCCAGCTTCTAAGGAGGGAAGTACTTGGCTAAGAACTTGCTGACCAAATCATCCCAAGTACGGATACTCTCCTAGGTTGAGAATTCAGCCACTGTTTGGCTTTATCCCTTAGTGTGAAAGTGAAGAGCCTCAGTCTAATAGCATCAGCAGGGACACCATTCAGCTTTAAGGTGTCGCATATATGAAGAAAATTAGCAATGTGCTGGTTAGGATCTTCGGAGGGATTGCCATAGAATTGCTATTGCTGTACGAGCTGAATCAGAGCAGGCTTCAGCTCAAAATTGTTGGCCTCAACAGTGGGCCTAACAATACTACTGCTACAGCTGACAGTAGTAGGAGTAATATACTCTCTGAGGGTTCTCCACTGATTATTATGCTCTTCGTTAGCCATATTATCTTCGATTTCCTCCTCAAAGATTTCTTCTTTACTCTCAGAAAACTCCTCAGTAAAATTTTCATAAAAATTCCCAGAAGAAGGATTTCCCTGAAGAGCTCTCTGTAATTTGACCCTTTGTCTAATCTTTGTCAAAGTTCTCTTAATCTTAGGATCAAATTTGACTAATTGCTTGTCCCTACGGTTTCCCGCATACACAAGTAACCAAAACAAGCAAACTGGAAATCCCCAACATCAAAGAGAAGGGAATCCCCAAATCAGATCAGAAAAACAAGAAAGAGTCTAATTTAGAGAATTAATTAACACTATATTGTCAATCTAAATCAATCCCCGGCAACGGCGCCAAAAACTTGATGCCCGAAATCCTTGCGGAATCTCAGACTTCCACCGGCAAGTGCACCGGATCGTATCAAGTAATAAAAAAGTGAGTAGAGTATCGTCCCACGAGGATTAATGGATTAATCAACAATGGTTAATTAAATTCTTTAATTCGACAAATAAAAAAAGAAGATAATTAATCCTAGACCTAACAAATTTAGCTTAAATTCCTAATTAACTAAACTAGCGTGCAATTAGAATTAATAATAAACTAACCTAT
>JASCZI010272223.1:6850-31357 GCA_036250425.1 Stylosanthes scabra
ATTGAGCTATGCATTGGAGTTGGTGAAGAAATCAAAGAAAGAAGCAATGAAGAATATGTGCACTCTACTATCGATCGATATGCCATTAAGAGAAGACCTCTCTTTACATCGGCACCAGGGACATTTGTGATGTCAGATAACACAAAATCTGGATTTAGAGATGTGAATTTCGGATGGGGTAAACCCTTGTATTCTGGTTTTGTCGAGATTGGGAACGTAGGTGTGTGTTCCTATTTTTCATATACTAACTCTAAAGGAGAGCATGGTACACTGGTTTTTATTTGCCTGTTAGAAGAAGAGATGAGAAGGTTTGAGAAAGAGCTTAATGGAATACTTCACATCAACCATGAAGAAAATTCTATCAACTCAATTTCCAAGCCTTAGTGGATGGCTAATCTGAATATTGAATATGTATGCATGTCAACTTATAATTGATTTTAACTTGATTATCATATGTTGGTGTGATTTTTATATATAATAAGTGTGTAATTATAGAAGTTATATTTATAAAATTATAAATATTAAATTAAATATGATAATTCTAATTATTATTAACTTCCTAGCGGTGCTAAAAATAAAACATAAATTTTATTTGAGAATCAAAAAGTATTTTATTGTTTTCTAATATTTACCGTCTCTAATCCTAGACACCTAGCACGTTTAGCTTGATTTTTCTATGTTTTCTCCTTTATTTATTACCTTCTCCACCTCTTTCTTTCATGATGCATACCTCTGTGTTAGTAAGTTAAGGCGGCCTATGGCTTTGGGAAAATGTGTCCTTACTAAAATTATTTAGTTGTATTATTATATATTTGTTTTTTCAGAGATAGTTACTACTAGTTTAACCTCTTACATTTTAGTTAAGAATTAAAATCATCTTTATTTTTTTTTATTCAAAATCGTCTCTAAAATTTAATTTAATTTTAAAATTAATCTTAATTTTTTTTTAAAACAGAAATACCCCTTCATAATCACCCTTTAGTTATATCACATCTATTTCACATCTTCACTCTTGTCTCAAAGCCACCACCATCATCACATGTGCATCATCATCATATCATCTCATCTTTATTCTTATTATTAGCATCACCCTAACTCCTTTCTTATGAAAGAGAAGCTACTGTTGCGAAGAGAAATAAAAAAGAAAGAATAGAGGAGGGATAACTAGAGAGTTATTCATGTTTAAGTGTCAGGGGTTAATTCCGACCCTCATTTTCTTTAAATTTTTTTTAAAGAAATATTATATGTAGACATATTTTATTTAATTAAATTTAATTAAATTATTTATTTTTATATCAAATGAAAACAATATTTCAATAATAAATAACACAAAAAAATAATACACAAGCAAGCTTTTTTAAGACATTGAAATTGTCTTTCATTTGGCATAATATAAATAATTTAATTGAATTTAATTTAATAAAATAAATATACATCTAAAATTATTATTTTCTTTATACATGCCATGATGAATATTTGTTATATATGTATATATATTGAAAAAAATATTATATACGTTACTTTATGCTGTTATAATTATTTAATAAAAATAAGAATAAAACGTTTTTGAAAAAAATAAACAAATTTAATAGATAAAATTACATAAAAATATTATTACTAAAAAGTTTCTATTCTTATTTTGACTTTATTTTGTTTATTTTATCAAATATAAAACTTTATTAATAGATGAAATAATTGGATAGTCGAAAATAAGATAATAATATAAAAACTATAGATTTTTTTAGTAAAAGGATACAATAACTTCATTTTTATTTTGAACTCTTCGTTATAAATAAAAAGAATAAATCTATGTGTATTATTGTACATATCTGTATACATTATTTAGTAACACAGAAAAATGTCCATATTACTAAATGGTGTATACAAATATGTACCATGTACATCTAATATTACCGAAATAAAAATATACTATAAATATTCTTGAAAAGAGGGGCTAAAATTAAAATTTGGGAGGGGCTAAATGATAATAACTACATATTTGTTATAAAAAAAATTTAAGTTAGGAGCCACTGCCCCCTTCTCCAATATGAGGCACCGACCTTGTTGGTTCCTCCCCAAAATCTCCTCTACGATTTTGTTCCCCATGATTGCCCAACAAGTGTTTTATTATCGCATGTCATAAATCATAGTAACCAAATGTGAATAAATTAACTCAAACGGACATCAAAATTTTAAAGATGATGCCTAAATGAAAATGAGATGGCGATCGTCGTGTCAGCACCTAGAGTTAGGGTGGATGTGAATGTTAATTACAGTGCTCCCGACTAATTTGGGAATCAAATAATTTTTTGAAATTTTTAAAGTTATTATTATAGTATTTAGAATTTTAATGATTGTTAAAATTCTTTTAAAATATAATTATATAAATAAATTATCTAGATTTTAGTCAACTATATATGAAACCAACTGTTTATCCGCCAATATTTATTAGATTTTAATGTTATTCTTATTCACAGATTTTCTATTCTTACCCTTCTCTTATTTTCTTTTTCTTTGCTGGAACTACACTGGAGCATTATACCGCCTGTTCCCACCACTACAGCTAGCTTCATCCCTCACAGGTCACCACTTGTTGGTTACCGTGGTCACCCTATTAAAAAGGAAATTTTTAAAAAATAAATTAAAAAAAATTATTACTTTCGATAACAAATTTAAAAGATATTACTCACATAAATAAAATTTTTAAACTGTTTTGACCAAATTGGCGTTAGAAATAGGTGAGATATTTCTCGTTCATCACCTTTGTCACTGCCGAACTGTTTGTTACCTCTATCCGCCTATATATAGGACGAACAGCGGTCAGTGGTCACAATGCAATATAATGTAGACATTCAATTCGCCTTTTCCTCAAATGAAAGCATACTAAAAAGAAAAAACGTGTACTTATCAAGTCCAAAATTGAGATGCCTAACTCTCCCAACTCTACAAATAGATCCTATTATTATTATTATTATTATTATTTGATAATTGTCGTTGTAAGGTTTAATTTCTTACCATGCATTCTTTAAATGAAAAAAAAATATACGTGAGAAAAGAGAGTGAAGAAAGAAAAATAATTAATAGGATTTATTCCCCAAAAAATTCATTTTTTGATAGTAGTTTGGAGTCCTAATTCATAAATTTAATAATTTTTTAATTTTTAAATAATTTTTTTTATATCTTTTACATTTTAAATATTTTAAAAAAATAATATTTATATTTAAATTCTTTATACTTTTAATATTAGAAGAATAATTAGATTTATGAGGATTTCCTTATCATTAATCAAACTAACAGCAACGTTTGATAATAATCTAAGCAATAAATGATAAAAAATTAAGCAATAAATATTTAAAATCATCCCTAAATTTTCCAAAGTACTTCTGAATATTTTCTAACTTTTGGAAATAATCAAATTGGCTATTAATTTTTTGAATTATAAACTTTTTAGTCCCTAATTCGTCTGTTGTTAACATAATACTATAATACTGATGTCGTTAAAATATCAGCATAACATCCCTGAAAATAAGGCATCGTAATTAATACGTCAATATGATTAAATAGGTGTTTTAAATTTATTAAGTAAATTCATTTTAGTTAATTATTTTATATTAGTTAGAGACTAAAATATGTCTAGAAGGTGTCTAATTAACTAAAATTAGGAGCATTTGATTATACTGCAAATGATACGCTGCTGTTTTAACAATTCATGTCAGTATTAGTTTAACAAAAATTAAATTAAACACTTAAATATTTTCACAATATGCGAAATGAAGGATCAATTTGGTCATTTTCAAAACTTGAAAGCTATATTAATACACGTTAAAAAAATCAGTGAAAATTGTAGACATTTACCCAAAAATTAAGTCATGGATGATTAATTTTGATTAAAATAAAATTCAAGTCACATGCACTGCAAACTACTTTAGTTCTATTTATAGTCTCCGTCCTTTGATGAATTCAATTTAAGTTTAATTTACTCAGTTTTCACTTCTCTTTAGATTCTTACTTTAATTCTCTTTATTAGAATACAAGATGCTTCTCCGGAAATCATCATTATCATCAGCATTGTCCATGATGTTTAAAGTGAGGAGTCCAGCAAAGATAGTGGCACCTGCAGGGCCAACTCCCCATGAGCTTAAGCTTCTCTCCGACATTGATGACCAACCTGGTCTTCGTCTCCACCTTCCATTGGTGCAGTTCTATTCTTACAACCCTTCAATGGCAAGAAAAGACCCTGTCCGTATCATTAGGGAAGCATTGTCCAAAGCACTTGTGTTCTATTATCCATTAGCCGGGAGGCTTAGGGAAGGAACTAATGGCAAACTTATGGTGGATTGCACTGCCGAAGGTGTATTGTTCATCGAAGCTGATGCAGATGTTACACTTGACCAGTTTGGTGTTGATATTATGCCTCCATTCCCTTGCTTTGATGAGCTCCTCTATCTTGCTCCATCTTTTGACACTAGAATTATTAACACTCCACTCTTGGTTATTCAGGTTAAATTCCTTGCTCGCTAACAATACATGTATATGGAAAAGTATAGGTAACAAATAATTTTCTAACAAATAAAAAAAAATAGAGCATTTGAAACTATTGTATATAGAACATCCATAATGGAAATTATAGAATATCTGAACCTAAAACAACATTAGCCAAATTATATTTTTTTGAAAAAACAAAACGTCTGAAACTTAAAAACAAAACATCCGAAGCATAAAGAAATAGAACATCCAATTTAAGTTATTGACTGATGTTTGCTGAATTTTTATTGATTATCTAATATGGTTATATATATATATATATATTTAGCTTTTGAATATTTTATTTTTTAAAAAATATAAAATTAACTAATTATTGGGTATTTTTTTATTGTCAATAATTTTTCTTAGATAAAACAGGTGATGAAACAATATTTTTGAGCTTCTAATTTACATAGTAAAAAACAATATGAAGAATGGTATGTAACCATCAATTGTAATTTATTTTAATAATCATTTAGTCATTAATACTGAAAAATATTAGTTAAAATATGATGTTAAACTATAAATTAAAGATTTTGAGAGTTGATGATTACAAATGATTGTTAAAAAAAACAAAGAGAAAGTCTTTGTAATAATCAATAATTATTTAAACAATACTAATCAATAGAAGCTTCTCTTCTTTTTTTCCTCGAACTCTCTCCCCTTTTTTTCTAACTGTTTTTTTTTTCTTTTGAAATCTTTGTTGGTCATTGTTTGTCGAGAAAGTATAGGTAATCAATAATTTTCTAACCAAGAAATCAACCAACAAAAAATAGAACATCCACAATAGAAGCTATAGAACATCCGAAACCTAAAGCAACCTCAGCCAACTTTATACTTTTTCAGAAACAGAACATCCGCACTTAAAAACAGAACATCCGAAACATAAAGAAATAGGACATCCAATTTAAATTGTTGATTGATGTTGGCTGAATTTTTATTGGTTACCTAACATGATTGTTGTTTGTCACCAATTTATTGGTTAGATATCATTATTATTAGGAAAAGTATAGGTAACCAATATTTTTCTAACCAATAAATCAGCTAAAAATAGAACATCCATAACCATTGTTTATAGAACATCTATAATAAAAGAAATAGAACATCCAAAACTTAAAATAACTGATAATCAACCAAAAGAAATAGAACATCCGAAACCTATAAACAGAACATCCAAAACCTAAAAAAATAGAACATTTAATATAAATTATTGACTGATATTGGCTGAATTTTTATTGGTTACCTAGCATTGTTGTTATTATTTTTATTGGCTGATTTATTGATTTGAAAAATATCGATTATCTATACTTCTTTTAAAATAAATTAAAATTTATGATTAAATTAAAATTGATGGTATCTAACATGATGCAAATTCATTGGATGACTTCCTATCTTTGGCAGGTGACACGTCTGAAATGTGGTGGCTTTATCTTTGCAATCCGTATGAATCGCACAATGTTTGATGGAGCTGGATTGGGTCTATTCTTGAACGCCATTGCAGAAATAGCCCGAGGTGCATTAAAACCTTCCATCACTCCAGTGTGGTGTCGGGATCTTCTTTGTGCCAGAGACCCACCAAGAGTTACATCCCTCCTCCCTGAATACCAGCAACAACAACAATCGGTTCATGACCACAGAACTCTCTCCTCCTCCAAAGCTTGCAAGGGTTACTTCTTCTTTGGCCCAAAAGAGATCGATGCATTGCGCCGCCTCTTCCCTCCTCACCTTGCTCATTCTTCCTCCACCTTCGAGGTTCTCACTGCATTCCTGTGGCGCTGTCGTACAGCTGCAATGGATTGTCAAAACCCTAACCAAGAGGCTCACTTGATGTACCCTGTCAGCGCGTGTTTTGGACCTGCCAGGTTAAAATAACTACGCTATTACAAGTCCTACATCATATATTATTTCTTAAAATTTTATAAGTGCGAGACATCTCTTATCTTATCTTATCATCAGCTAGCTTTTTGGATTGGATTAGACCCACCTAATTCAATTTTACGAACATCTACATAACATACCCCTCTCTAGCTAATTTGATGAACAAGGATAATTAATTCTTAATTGATTCTCTTCTATTTTGTTAATACGATTTTTGTTATAGGTTTAATCCTCTACTACCTGAAGGTTATTATGGCAATACTTTTGTGGGACTTCGGATAGTTTCCACTGTGGGGATGCTATGTGGGCATCCGTTGAGCTATGTATTGGAGTTGGTGAAAAAATCAAAGAAAGAAGCAAGTGAAGAATATGTGCATTCTACTATCGATCGATTGGCCACTAAGGGAAGACCTCCCTTTACATCGGCACCAGGGACATTTGCGGTGTCAGATAACACAAAATATGAATTTAGAGATGTGAATTTCAGATGGGGTAAGCCTTTGTATTCTGGTCTTGCCGAGAGTGAAAAGGCAGGTGAAAGTTGCTATTTCGCACATACTAACTCTAAGGAGAGCATGGTAGATTGGTTTTTATTTGCCTGCTAGAAGAAGAGATGAAAAGATTTGAGAAAGAGCTTAATGGTGTACTTCACATCGCCCATGAAGAAAATTCTATCAACTCAATTTCCAAGCTCTAGTGGATGGTTGATCTGAATATTGAATATGCATGCATGCATGTCAACTTATAATTGGTTTTAACTTGTCATATGTTGGTGTGGTTTTTATATATAATAAGTAGGGGGTGTTCATGGTTCGGATCGGCCCAAGATTCGGTTCGATTTCGATGAAATTTGGGTCATTTTTGGCCCGACTTCGATGCAACCCGAATTAGGGTCTAAGCCAATAAAACCTACCCAATAAAAATATGAAATCGGGTCTGGGCCTAGGCTCGGGTCACCCGGCCCCGGCTCGGTGGCCCGGTAGTATAAAAATAATGTAAAAAATTAAAATTTATAGTAGTGTAATTGTAAAATTATACATGATATGATTATGTTATACACAATAAATTATGAATATGTTATTTTAAACTTTAAAGTTTGGCCCAAATATGTTATGAACCCACTAGACCCATTATTATACGGTCCAACTTCTAGTTCTAGAAATTAAAATGTAGGTGTTTAATTATATTACATGAGTCAAGAACATGGTTCTTTTTCGAACAAAAGGGAAAAATTCAAAATTAATAATTTTAATATATGTTAGTTGAGAATTATTGTTGAACATTATTGCTGAAAGTTATAACATTCTTTTTATTTGGATAAATTTATAGAATTCTTTGATTATGTGTAATATAAGTTAATATTATTATTATTATTAATATTGCAAAAAATTATTTGGGGCTAAAATTAATAGTATTATTATTTATAATTTTTTTTATTTAATTCAGGTAGACCCGGCTTCACCCGGGTTTTACCCGGTCCAAAAAGAAAGAGATTTCATCGGGTTTAAAGCCGGATTAGGGTCTCAATAATAGACCCGATGTATATTTTGGATCGGACCTGGGTCAAAAAAGACCCGGCTTCACCTGATTTCATATACACCCCTAATAATAAGTTAGTAACGTATAAAATTATAAATATTAAATTAAATACGATAATTCTGATTATTATTAGCTTTTAGCGGTGCTAAAAATAAAACATAAATTTTATTTGAGAATGAAAAAGTATTTTATTGTTTTCTAATATTCACCGTCTCTAATCCTAGACACCTAGCTCATTTATATCTTGATTTTACTTTGTTTTCTCCTTCATTTGTTACCTTCTTCTCAATTTCTTTCTTTCGTGATGCATGTACCTATGTGTTAGACTGTTAGTAAGTTAAGGCGACCCTATGGCTTTGGGCTGTGTCCTTACCACAATTATTTAGTTGTGTTATTATATATTTATTTTTTAAACATAATTACTATTTAGCCTCTAACATTTTAGCCAAGAATTAAAATTCATCTTTAAAATTTTTTTTTCTATTCAAAATCATCTTTAAAATTTAGGAAGAATGGACAAAAATACACATGAATTATTACACAGTGGACAAAAGTACACATGAATTATTTTAATAACCCAAATGTACACATGAACTTTTTAATGACCCAAATATACACATGAAATATTCTAATAAGGGACAAAAGTGCACATGAATCTTTTACGTTCATGTATACTTTTGTCTAACGATAGAATATTTCATGTGTACATTTGGATCATTAAACATGTATACATTTAGGTCATTAAAAAATTCATGTGTACTTTTGTCCATCGTATAATAATTCATGTGTACATTTGTCCCTTCTTCTTAATTTATTTTAAAATTAATCTTAATTTTTTTAAAAACAGAAATTTCCTTTCGTAATCACCCTTTAATTATATCACATTTATTTCATCTTCACTCTTGTCTCAAAGCCACCACCATCGTCACATGTGCATCATCATCGATCATATCATCTCATCTTTATTCTTACTATTAGCATTACCCTAACTCCTTTCTTATAAAAGAGAAGCTACCGTTGAGAAGAGAAATAAAATAAAAAGGAATAGACGATGGATAACAAATAAATTAATATCGCTTACCATTTAGCTTTTCTCAACTACCTGCTCCGATCCTTTCAAGATTTCGTTCCACCATTCAAGAAATGGACATGGACGGAAAAGGATTCATTCTCTTCTTTCACCACCCAAAGTCATGATGATATTCAATTCCTTTCCTGCAATGGACAAAAGACGGGTCCTTACTTATTGATCTGTGTCCATGGATTTAAGTAAAATGATTTGGGAGGAATAATTATATTGGTCTCAAACATGTATACATATGTCTTCGTGTCTACCTTATGAATCTGAATTCTTTTATTTTTGTTAGAAGCAAGAGGGCAATCCGAAAAAAGTGTTTTATTTATGTGTTCTGAATTGTGAAATATACAATGTACAAAAAGTTATTTATAGGTGTTAGAGTAATCAAAGTAATAAAGATGTAATATCACAAATGATTCTAACTGATCCTAATTTGTTCATAATTATACTCTAACATAAATACAGAACATGTTAACTAATGCTAATTGATTCTAATTCCTAATTATACTCTAACATCCCCCTCAAACTCAAGTGGGAGCTAAAGATACCATATTAAGTTTGGATACAAGAGTCTGAAATCGAGTAGAATGATGAGCCTTTGTAAAGATATCAGCAGTCAGCTGATCCAAAGTCCCAACAAGTATGAGACAAACAGTGTCAATAAGGAGACGTTGCCTAACAAAGTGACAATCAATCTCAATATGTTTGGTGCGTTCGTGAAAAGCATTATTATGGGCAGTCTGAATAGCAATGCGGTTGTCACAAAAAATATGAGTCGGAGAAGACTGAGGAGCACCTAAGTCTTTAAGAAGCCAACAAATGGAGACAACCTCAACAGTGGTGTCAGCGATAGCACGATATTCAGCCTCGTACTCGATCGCACACTGAATGTTTGCTTCTTAGCTCGCTAGGAGATGAGAGAGTCACCAAGAAACAAACAATAACCAGTAGTAGAACGACGATCAGTGGGATCGCCACCCCAATTAGTATCAGAGTATGCATGCAGGAGTAAGGATGAGTGTGTAGAAAAATGAAGACCATGAAACAAGGTGCCTTTGATGTAGCGAAGAACACGAAGAACTGCTGCATAGTGAGTAGTGCGAGGAGCCGACAAGAATTGGCTGAAAACATGAATTGGATAGGTGATGTCCGATCAGGTGACAGTCAAATAAACAAGACCTCCAACTATATGCCGATAAAGAGTAGGATTATCCAAAACAGTGCCATCTATTGGAGTAAACCGGACATTAGATTCTAGAGGAGTGGACTTAGTACGACCATCTGTAATGTCAGCTCGATCAAGAAGATCCGAAGCATACTTAGCTTGAGAGAGATAGATCTCATCATCTAAAGATATCACTTCAAGCCCAAGAAAATAACTGAGAGAACCAAGATCTTTCATCTTAAAAGTGCGGTGAAGGAATGCTTTAAGATCAGAGATACCATCAATATCATCTCCAGTAATGATCATGTCATCAACATACAGAAGTAGAAGAACAACCCCACCTTTACTCTTAGGAGTAAAGAGAGCATTCTCATGAGGGCTACAAATGAAACCAAGATTGCAAATAGTGGTGTTGAACTTCTTGAACCATTCACGAGGAGCTTGCTTAAGACCATAAAGTACCTTACGAAGGAGACAGACTTTGCTAGAAGGACAAGGATATCCTGGGGGCGGTTTCATGTAGACTTTCTTCTTTAAATCGCCATTAAGGAAAGCATTCTTCACATCCATCTGACTAAGAGACCATTTTTTGACTGCAGCAATCGCAAGTAGAGCTCGAACAGAAGTAAGACGAGCAACAGGAGCAAAAATCTCTTCATAATCAATACCATACTCCTGTGTGCAACCTTGAGCAACCAATCGTGCCTTATAGCGATCAATAGAACAATCAGAGCGAGTCTTAATCTTGTATACCCATCTACTATCCACAACTTCTTGATCAAAAGGAGGATCAACCAAGTCTCAAGTGTGTGCTTTTTCAAGTGCTTGGATTTCTTCCTGCATTACTTGCTGCCAATTTGGATTGGTGGAGGCTTCTCGAAAAGACTTAGGTTCATGGTGATTAAAAATGGTAGAAAAATAATGATAATCAAGAAGATGAGGATGTGGATTTCTTACCCTAGTAGAACGTGTGGATAAGGGAGACATGACAGCAGGAACAGGAGCATCGTCCGTCTGGAATCAACAGGAGATGGAGAAGGCGGAAGAGGAGAAGGCTCGAGAGGTGAGTGTGAGATAGAACCTGTAGTATTATCACTAGGAAAAATATCAACATTGGGATTAGTGACAAATGGTGAAGGAGTAGAAGGGATGGACTCAAAAGTGGAGAAACTAGAGAACATGCGATGTTCCCAGAAGACAACATGACGAGATATACGAATACGTCTAGAGATAGGATCCCAATCTCGATAACCCTTGTGTTCAGTACCATAACTAAGAAAACAACACATGCGAGCCCGCGGTTCAAGTTTATTATGTTCATGAAACTGAAGAAGAATAAAACAGACACAACCAAAAATACGAAGAGAGTTGTAATCTGGAGAGGTATGATAAAGACACTCAAAGGGGGTAATGTTACCAAGGACAGAAGAAGGGAGTCTATTGATGACATGAACAGCAGTGAGTACAGCTACTCCCCAAGTACGCTCAGGACAAGAAGAAGAAAGAAGTATGGCACGAACAGAGTCAAAAATGTGACGGTATTTGCGTTCAGCCCTTCCATTTTGCTGAGAGGTACCAGGACAAGAAAACTCAGACAAGGTTCCCTATTCAGCGACAAAATTTAAAAGTCTGGAGTCACGATATTCCATAGCATTATCACGATAAAAAATTTTAATGGCCTTTGAAAATTGAGTTTTAATATAGTAGCAAAGTTAATATAAAGCTAAGGCAGCTCATGACGATTAGCCATCTAATAAACCCAAGTAAACCGTGAAAAATCATCAATAAATATCACAAAGTACCTAGTCCCTCCCATAGAAGCAGTAGGAGTAGGACCCCAAACATCAGAATGAATAAGATCAAAAGGAGAACAAGCAAGAGGAGAATCATTATGAAAGGATAAAGCTGGTTGTTTAGTAGTTTGACAAGAAATACAATCAAAAGACTCATTATTAACTTGACCTAAAACTCCCTTAGACAAAAGAGGATGCAATTTTCCTAAGGAGCTATGAGCAAGACAGCGATGCCACAGGTGAAGAGTAGAAGGAGAGGAAACAACACAAAGATTTGTAGAACGAACATGAAGATTCTCAAGCTCAAACAACCTCCAACCTTACATTCAATCCCGATGACCAGTCCCTTCCGATGATCTTGCACCCGACAACCAGAGACAGAAATGGACATCAAAACCAAGATCAACAAGTTGACCAACAGAGATAAAATTAAAGTTTAACTTCGGAATAAAATAAGTATCAGGGAGATTAAAGTTTGACTATGAAATGAGACCCTTATGAGTAGCATCCAAAAGGGAATCATCAGCGATGTTGACAGAAGGTGCATTTGTAGTGATAGACAAAGATAAGAAAGGAGGACGCAAAGAAGACATATGACTAAAACAACTAGAGTCAAAATACCATTTAGAATTACCAAGAGGAGTGGAAAGAGTAGCAGAGGTATTACTAGAAAAGGAGAGAAGCTGTTTAAGAAGAGACTCAATGTCGAATGAGGAGACAGACGGTGGATTTGAGGAAGAAGGATTGGCTGATTCCGTGGCAGCAGCAGCAGTAGAAGCAGGCACATTCTGAGAGTAAGAGGGACGAGGGTGATACTTGTTCTGATCAGAACGTCGGGTCACCACTCGGGTAAGCGGGTCGGGTCGGGTTGGCGCTCAAGTCAACAAGTCGGGTCGGGCCGCTGCTCAGGTCGTCGGGTCAGCAGGCAGTACGCTGGTTGGACGACACGTGGGACGATCTGGAGCGTTGAACGGCGCCACAGATCGAACGGCTACTAAAGCTTCTGGAGGAGAAACGAAGAAGATCGAATAGGGATCTTCCGATGACGGGTCTTGGCTCGTTGGACTCGCGACGTCAAGACGAAGGCTGTGGTAGTGGCAGGACGAACCAAAGCGTCGGGAGAGAGGCAAAAAACGTACGCAAAAGAGGGATGTCTGAGAGAGAGAACTGAGGAGAAAAACTAATGATTCAGTGAAAAAAAAAATAACTTAAGCTCTGATATCATGTTAGAAGCAAGAGAGCAATCTGAAGAAAGTGTTTTCTGTGTTCTGAATTGTGAAATATACAATGTACAAAAGACTATTTATATGTGCTAGAGGAATCAAAGTACTAAAGACTTAATATCACAAATGATTCTAACTGATGATAATTTACTCCTAATTATACTCTAACATAAATACAGAATATTCTAACCAATGCTAATTGATTTTAATTCCTAATTATACTCTAACAATTTTTATTTGTATATAAATAATGTAATATCAAACAAGCACTCACAGTTAAAAAATTAGATGGATAACTGTCACGATGTTATTAACTGATATATAGAGTTAGAAACCCTTTCAAATAAGTGACCTTCAAATTAAGTGTCACTAACTATATAGTAGCTATATGTTTAATTTGGTGTAGTGTACTGTTTTATTATCGCATGTCATGAAAACCAAGTGTGAATAAATTAAAACTCAAACGTACATAAAAGATGTAAAGATGATGCCTAAATGAAAATGAGATGCCGATCGTCGTGTCAGCACCTAGAGTTAGGGTGGGTGTGAATGTTAATTACACTGTTCCCTATTAATTTGGGAATCAAATTAAATAATATTGACGCCAATGAATGAGTGCAATTAAAGAAGGAGTGTGATATAAAAAGGAAAAGAGAAAAGAAAAAAAAATAATGTTGATTTTCTATTGTTTTCCTAATATTATCTACTAAGATTTTTTTATATAAATAAAATCACACTACGTAGCCAACGTAAACGTGACCAACAACAACCAACTTGATATTGGACCGGCTCACTATCATATTACCAAACCCAAGCCCAATTCTAAATTACCTTCATCCTTCCTTCTCAAACATAATTGTGACCACCCCTGATTGAAACACCACAAATTTCCGTTCACTACTTTTCTTCTCCGACAACAACACTCGCTCCTACTTCGATCATTTTCAATGCCATTCTTCTTCTCCTTCGTTCATCTCCTTTTTCTTCTCACTTTTAACAACACAAGCCACGGTGCCACCGCAAGCTTCTCCGGCAATAAATCGCGACGGCACCGAAAGCTTCTCCGGCAACAGCACTCGACCATCTCCGCCGTGAAGTCTTCTTCTCGAACACTCCAACGACAATCATCCATCACCGCAAGCGTCGATAATTGGAGCAAAAAGAGATACGAGAATGCTAGATCAATTATGAATTGAAGGGAAAGAGAAATGTGATTATTCTTTGTTTTGTATTGATTCCTTCTCGTCAATAATCATTTGTTTATTCATTTAATCATTGCTCAAAATATTTTATTTTGGATGTTCACTGTGGTTATTATGGATGTTCATTTTCTTTAATATGGATGTTCACGTCTTTCCTCTTTGTTTATTTTATATGGCGTTTGATTTGCATTTATCATGTTCTATTTGTTGAAATTGTGTGTGAGAGATCATGAATAGACCATCTTTGTTTATATATAAGACACCAAAAACAAAAAAACAAAACAAAACAAAACGCAATCTTTGTTTATTCATTTAGAACATTTTATCTTGGATGTTCATTATGATTATCTTGGATGTTCTTTTTCTTTAATATGGATGTTTACTTTGTTTTTCTCGTGTATGCCAAAATTAAAACCAAAATATTTGGTAAGTTAAATCTGCAGGCTCTAGGTGTTATAATATGATCCATTAGTTTAGTTATAAACTTATTTGCCCTTCTTGCTTTCTTTTGTGGCCTCTATCTTTTCTCCACCTCACCCCTTTTCTCTTGAAGCATAAGCTTTCTTTCTGGGATGGGACAAAAATGAAACAAGATTTCTCTAAGACTCTCAAAATCGGTGAGATGGTGTGGAGTTCTCTCAAAATCAGTGATGTCGCAGCGGCACTCTCAAAAATCTATGGACGAAAACGGCGACGCTATGGAAAACTTTGGAGAAGAATAAAATGAGCTAATAGAGGTCTGATTTAACTACACGAAACACAAAATTCTTCACGCCGTTTTTAGCTCTGTTAATAACATTGGTTATTATTGGTAATTAAAACTGTTGGTCACTTAAACTTTTCCATTATTTATGTAATGTCATAAAGTAATTAATGAAGTAATTAAGTCTTTATTGGAGTTTAGACGTTGGGTTTTCAATTACTTCAACTACGGGACACCCAAAAAAAAATTACTCAACTATGAAACCAACTGTTTATCCGCCATTATTTATTACATTTTAAGATTTTGATTTTATTGATATTAAAAGATTTTCTGTTCTTACCCTTCTCTTACTTTCTTTTTCTTTGCTGGAACTACGCGGGAGCATTATACCGCCTATTCTCACCACTACAGCTTCCCCCTCACAAGTCACCGCTTGTTGGTTACCGGGGTCATTTTATTAAAAAAAAAAAAATTTAAAATTTTTAAACTGTTTTGACCAAATTGGCGTTAGAAATAGGTGAGATATTTCTCGTTCATCACCTTTGTCACTGGCGAACTATTTCTTACCTCTATCCGCTTGTGTATGGGACGAACAGTGGTCACAATGCAATAATGTAGACATTCAATTCGCCTTTTCCTCAAATGAAAGCATACTAAAAAAAAAACGTGTACTTATCAAGTCCAAAATTGAGATGCCTAACTCTCCCAACTCTACAAATAGATCCTATTACTATTATTATTATTATTATTTGACAATTGTCGTTGTAAGGTTTAATTTCTTACCATGCATTCTTTAAATGAAAAAAAAAATGTGAGAAAAGACGGTGAAGAAAGAAAAATAATTAATAGGATCTATTCTCAAATAATTCATTTATTGATAGTAGCATTCACGTAAGAAAATGATTTGGAGTCCTAATTCATAAATTTAATAATTTTTTAATTTTTAAATAAAAAAAATTTTATATTTTTTATATTTTTAATATTTTTAAAAAATAATATTTATATTTAAATATTTTATACTTTTAATATTAGGAGGATAATTAGATTTATGAGTTAGGACTCCCTTATTATTAATCAAACTAATAGCAACATTTGACAATAATCTAAGCAATGAATGATAAAAATTAAGCAATAAATATTTAAAATATTCCTAAATTTTTCAAAGTACTTCTAAATAGTTTCTAACTTTTGGAAATAATCAAATTGGCCATTAATTTTTTGAATTATGAATTTTTTAGTCCCTAAGTCATCTGTCGTTAACATAATACTATAATACTGATGTAAAGTGTTAAAATACTAGCATAACATTTCTGAGAATAAGGCATCATAATTAATACATCAATATGATTAAATAGATGTGTTAAATTTATTAAGTAAATTCATTTTAGTTAATTATTTTATATTAGTTAGAGACTAAAATATGTCTAGAAGGTGTCTAATTAACTAAAAGTTAAATTAACGAATCATGTCAGTATTAGGTTAATAAAAGTTAAATTAGACACTTAAATATATTTTCAAGTCAGGAACCAATTTGGTCATTTTCAAAACTTGAAAGCTATATTAATACACGTTAAAAAAAATCGGTGAATATTTTAGACATTTACCCAAAATTTAAGTCATCGATCATTAATTTTGATTAAAACAAAAATCAAGTCACGTGCACTGCAAATAAGTTTAGTTCTATTTATAGTCTCCGTCCTTTGATGAATTCAATTTAAGTTTAACTTACTCAGTTCTCACTTCTCTTTAGATTTTTACTTTAATTCCCTTTATTAGAATACAAGATGCTTCTCCGGAAATCATCATTATCAACAGCATCGTCCATGGAGTTTAAAGTGAGGAGGAGTCCAGCAAAGATAGTGGCACCTGCAGGGCCAACTCCCCATGAGCTTAAGCTTCTCTCCGACATTGATGACCAACCTGGTCTTCGTCTCCACCTTCCATTGGTGCAGTTCTATTCTTACAACCCTTCAATGGCAAGAAAAGACCCTGTCCGTATCATTAGGGAAGCATTGTCCAAAGCACTTGTGTTCTATTATCCATTAGCTGGGAGGCTTAGGGAAGGAACTAATGGCAAACTTATGGTGGATTGCACTGCCGAAGGTGTTCCATTCATCGAAGCTGATGCAGATGTTACACTTGACCAGTTTGGTGTTGATATTATGCCTCCATTCCCTTGCTTTGATGAGCTCCTCTATCTTGCTCCATCTTTTGACATTGGAATTATTAACACTCCACTCCTGCTTATTCAGGTTAAATTTCTTGCTCGCGAATTATATATATATATATATATATTAGCTTTTTGAATATTTTATTTTTTGAAAAATATAAAATATTAATTATTTATATTTTTTTAAAATAAATTAAAATTGATGGTATCTAACATGATGCAAATTGATTGAATGACTTCCAATTTTTGGCAGGTGACACGTCTGAAATGTGGTGGCTTTATATTTGCAATTCGTATGAACCACACAATGTTTGATGGAGCTGGAATGGGTCTATTCTTGAACGCCATTGCAGAAATAGCCCAAGGTGCATCAAAACCTTCGATCACCCCAGTGTGGTGTAGGGATCTTCTTTGTGCCAGAGACCCACCAAGAGTTACATCCCTCCTTCCTGAATACCAACAACAACAACAACCGGTTCATGACCACAAAAGTCTCTCCTCCTCCAAAGCTTGCAAGGCTTCCTTCTTCTTTGGCCCAAAAGAGATCGATGCATTGCGCCGCCTCTTCCCTCCTCACCTTGCTGATTCTTCCTCCACCTTCGAGGTCCTCACTGCATTACTGTGGCGTTGTCGTACAGCTGCAATGGATTGTCAAAACCCTAACCAAGAGGCTCACTTGATGTACACTGTCAGCGCGCGTTTTGGACCTGCCAGGTTAAAATAACTGCTATTACAAGTTCCACATCATATATCATTTCTTAAAATTTTATAAGTGCGAGACATCTTTTATCTTATCTCATGATCAGCTAGCTTTTGGAATTTGATTAGACCCACCTAATCCAATTTTACATACATCCACATACTCCTCTCTAGCTAATTTGATGAACAAGGATAATTAATTCTTGATTGATTCTCTTTTCTTTTGTTAATACCATTTTTGTCATAGGTTTAATCCTCCACTACCTGAAGGTTATTATGGCAATACTTTTGTGAGACTTTGGGTAGTTTCCACCGTGGGGATGCTATGTGGGCAGCCGTTGAGCTATGCATTGGAGTTGGTGAAGAAATCCAAGAAAGAAGCAAGTGAAGAATATGTGCATTCTACTATCGATCAATTGGCCATTAAGGGAAGACCTCCCTTTACATTGGCACCAGGGACATTTGTGGTGTCAGATAACACAAAATCTGGATTTAGAGATGTGGATTTTGGATGGGATAAGCCTTTGTATTCTGGTCTTGCAGAGAATGAGAAGGCAGGTGCGAGTTTCTATTTTGCACATACTAACTCTAAAGGAGAGCATGGTAGACTGGTTTTCATTTGCCTGCTAGAAGAAGAGATGAAAAGGTTTGAGAAAGAGCTTAATGGAATATATACTTCACATCAACCATGAAGAAAATTCTATCAACTCAATTTCCAAACTCTAGTGGATGGCTGATCTGAATATTGAATATGCATGCATGTCAACTTATAATTCGTTTTAACTTGTCATAAGTGGATGTGGTTTTTATATATAATAAGTATGCAATTATAGAAGTTGTACGTATAAAATTATAAATATTAAATTAAATACGATAATATTCTTGTTATTATTAGCTTTCAAGCGTGCTAAAAATAAAATAAAAAATTGAGAATGAAAAGTATTTTATTGTTTTCTAATATTCACTGTCTCTAATCCTAAACACCTAACTCATTTAGCTTGATTTTTCTTTGTTTTCTCCTTTATTTATTACCTTCTCTCAACCTCTTTCTTTCATGATGCATACCTCTGTGTTAGTAAGTTAAGGCAGCCATATGGCTTTGGGAAAATGTGTCCTTACTACAATTATTTAGTTGTGTTATTATATATTTGTTTTTTAGAGATAATTACTACTTCAGTCTTTAACATTTTAGTAAAAAATTAAAATCATTTTTAATTTTTTTCTATTCAAAATCGTCTCTAAAATTTAATTTAATTTTAAAATTAATCTTAATTTTTTTAAAAAATAGAAATATCCCTTCATAATCACCCTTTAATTATATCACATCTATTTCATCTTCACTCTTATCTCAAAGCCACCACCATCATCACATGCTGCTCATCATCATCTTATCATCTCATCTTTATTCTTACTATTAGTCTTGATTTGAAAGATAAAACTGAATTTCTACATATTCTGATTAATGAAATAATGAATACAATTGAGTATTTATAATGTGTGTGATAGTTTAGTTAAGCTAAAGATAATCAAGATCAAGAAGAAAGATCCTAACTAACCTATACCAGTAATTCTAACCTCTTAACCAACTAATACAATTAGTTATTCCTAATATTCTCCCTCAAACTTAGGTGGGGTTATAACACATCCTAAGTTTGACTGTAAACTTGTCAAACAGAGCTTGTGATAATGGCTTGGTGAAGATATCAGCCACCTGATCTACAGAGGGAATGTGAAGAACATAAAGCTTCTTTTTAGACACCAAGCTAAGTTCCTTAAGAAGTGGAGATCCATCTCCATATGCTTGCACCTGCTATGATAAACTGGGTGTAAGGTAAGTTGACAGGTGGATTGGTTATCACAATAGATTATCGGTGTGATGTTCTGTGCTACTTTCAGTTCCTCAAGTAATTTCTGGATGGCCATAATCTCCATTTCAGCTGATGCAATTGCACGATATTCAGCTTCTGTCGTGCTCCCGCTGAGCTTAGTTTGCTTGTGACACTTCCATGCAACCAAGTTATTTCCTAGATAGATACAATATCCTGTTATTGACTTTCGGTCATTCATATCAGCCCCCCAATCTGCATCTGCAAAGCCAAAAATTCGGTAATCAGTATTCTTTGTAAAAAGTAAGCCATTTGATACTGTACCTGCAACGTATCTCAGTATTCTCTTGGCTGCTTTCCAATGATTGAGAGTTGGCTGATACATAAATTGTGATACCCTATTGACAGAATATGCAAGATCAGGTCTTGTGGTTGTGAGGTATTGAAGTGCACCCACTATAGACCTATATAGTTTGGGGCAGCACATGCTTCAGAATCATGTTGATGCAACTTGGCTGAGGATATCATTGGAGTAGGCATAGGGTTTGCATTAAGCATACCAGCCCTCTCCAAGACTTCCTTGACATATTTTCCTTGGGATAAATGTATTCTTCCATCCTGTAAATACTTAACTTCAAGACCCAAGAAATAGTTAAGGTTTCCCAAGTCTTTTAGTGGAAAAATATGATTCAGTTGAGCTATTAGCATATCAATTTCAGTAGGATCATTCCCTGTCACAACAATATATATCATCAACATAAGAGAGAAAATATATAACAGATTTAGGTGTGTGTCTAACAAATGAAGAGGTGTCGGATTTAAGATTGTGAAATCCTAACTTTTCAAGTGTGTTATGAAGAGTTTAGAACCAAGCTCTAGGAGCTTGTTTAAGTCCATATAGAGCTTTATTTAATCTACACACAAGATTCGGATTACCATTGGTGAATCATTCCGGTTGAGTCATAAAAACCTGTTCTTGCAACTTCCCATTAAGGAAGGCATTATTGAAGTCTAATTGTCTTAATACCCAGCCTTGAGTTAAGGCAATGGTAATCACAATTCGGACAGTTAAAGGTCTAATAACCGGACTGTATATCTCTTCATAATCTACTCCCTCTGTTTGTTGAAATCCTTTGGCCACTAACCTAGCCTTATATCTAAGTATGTCTCCCTTACTGTTTCTCTTAATGGCAAATACCCACTTATTACTAATTATAGTAGTTGTGGGAGTGATGGGAACAAGATCCCAAGTCTTGCAATGTTTGCAATGTTGGAGAGCTCTAAACTCAACTTCCATGGCTGCCTTCCAATGAGGGCAGCTTAGAGCTTGAGTCACATTTTTGAGTATTTCTTGCTCTAAATTGGTTATAGCAGCAGTGAGTATCCTAGGTTTTGCTATCTTTGTTTTGGACCTAGTACGCATAGGATGTATATTTTTGTTTGTCTCATTAGCAGTAGAGTTTGGGGGACAAATTTCTATCCCAGATATTGGGATAGGTTGTGGTTTAGGGATATTTGTGTTTCTATTAGTACTAGGTTGGGCAAAAGTATTAATATCAGTATTAGTGCCAATGTGAAGTAATGGTGAAGTGTTTGGGGAGGGTGAAGTTGGTTCGTCCTGATTGGAGTAAGTGTAGAGAGGTATAGAAACAGTTTGGGATGAGGCAGAGTGTATATTTGCTAATGTAGAAATATCAAAAACATTATTAAATAATTTAGAATATGGAAAAACAGATTCATCAAAAATGACATTCCGAGATATATATACCCTACCTTCCTTACTCATGCACTTATACCCTTGATGATTACTCTCATAGTCAAGAAATAAACATTTTTGAGATCTAAATTCAAAACTTATGTTTATTATATGGTCTTAAGTATGGAAAACAGAGACATCCAAAGATTTTAAAAGTGGTATAATCTGGTCGTTTTTTGAAAAGCTTTTCAAATGGTGAAATATAATCAATGGATGCAGTTGGCAATCTATTTAGAATATACACAGCAGAAATCACAGCATCTTTCCAAAAATTCATAGGTAGTTTAGCAGTAGCTATCAATGATAATGCTATTTCAACAATACTTCTATGTCTACGTTCTACTGTGCCCTGTTGTTGATGTGTATAGGAACAAGACAAACGATGTTTGATGCCATGCAATGTCATGTAATTAGTGAAAGTTTTGGATAAAAATTCCATGCCATGATCAGTTTGTAATACTTTTAATGTATTCCCTGTTTGTTTTTCCATTAGTGACTTGTAATTTGTAAAAGCCTCAAATGCTTGTGATTTGGTGTGCAATAAGTACAAGCAAGTGTATTTACTATGAGCATCCACAAATGCAATATAGTACTTATAACATGATCTAGATGAGACAGCAGCAGGACCCCAGAGATCAACATAAACAAGGTCTAATGGTTTTTGATAAACAGTGTTGGAATCATCAAAAGGTAATGCATGTATCTTACTAACAGCACAAAATTCACACACATTTACGTGATTAGATCTATTTGAGATTGGAACACCACTTGTTTTAAGAACACGCATGATATTTTGCATGTGTGCATGTCCTAGCCGCTTATGCCATAAGTCTAATGTATTTTTTGTTTTCTTAGCAGTTAAAACAACATGCTGAGAGGATAAATCATGATTAATGCAAGAAGTTGTATGTGTAGAATGAGCAGATTTAGACAGATTATTTGCAGCACTAGTATGGACAGTCAATGGTGTTAAAGAATGCCTCATTTTATTGATATCATCAGAAGAAGTACAATATTCAATTTGATTAAGATCTAAATCACTACTTGGTATGAAATCTATATTAGCAGAAATATTTTGATCAATACAATTTTCAGATGAGTGTACTCCACAAGAAAAGGCATTTGCTATACAATGACTATCAGAATTAGAACTAGGAACATGCAAGCTATCAAACACATAGATTCCCCCTCTAGTTGTGCCCTGGAGAAGGAGGTCGCGTGTAACCTAATCACGCACAAAGCAAGTTTGAGGCCAAAATTCGAAATACACATTGTTATCAGAGGCAAAGCGAGAGACATTTAAAAGATTTTGTGATATATTTGGAGCATACAACAGATTCAACAATTTATATCTAGCATGAGTATTTCTATCATGTATTTGAGTACTGTCAGTTTTTTAAAATAGGGATACATGTGCCGTCACCTTCGAAGAGCTGATCAGAAGAGTTTGCTACTGGCTGTGAGTGGTTGAGATTGGCAGGATCAGCCGTAACATGGTGGTTAGCGCCGCTATCAGGGTACCAAACAGCATCAGACCCAGTTGGGGCAGCAGTGATGTAGGCCTTGGGTTGGTGGAAACTTGCCGGCGGTGGTGGGGGTGTTGAGTTAGAGAAGGGTATCTGCTGTGCATTGCCTTGAGGATTAGGTGCATATTGTTTATCAAAGCGATAGTAGCAGTTGTAAGCCGCATGTCCTCCTCTACCACAAATTTGGCAATAAGTTCGATTGGTTTCCCATGAATTCCTGCCTCCACGGTTGAATCTTCCACCACGTCCCCGGCGTCCGCCGCCTCTCTGAATCAGCGACATCCCTCAGTTTCTTCAGATGTTCCTCAACAGATTCAGTCTTTTTTATTCCTCTCATCTGTGACTTGAGACTCTGTATACGAGTCTTGGATGTAGCTGCATGAATCGACTCTATCACAGTCCAAGCTTCACCAAAAGACTTACATTCCATGATCTTGTTTTGAAACGGCTTCGTAATCGACGTTGCCAACCACATTTGCAAGGCAAGATTGTGCTGCCGCCATTCATGATATGCAGGATTTGTGGTAGCTTCGCTCGTCAATGTCGGAGTTACCGGTGTGGCACCACTGTCATTCGTTGAGCTGTTATTGACGAAAGACTAAGCAGGGGAGGTTGTTATTGTCGGCGATGGAGTCTTGGTTGGGTCGAGGTGGGTTTTTCAATTCCAGCGTTTGAACGACGAGGAGAGCCTGAAACTTCCAGGTACTATAATTCTTCTCGTCAATCTTGTCAGCCATGGGAACCAAACCGGATTTGAAGCCATTTGTGGAATTTGCTAGAAGGAAAGTCATTGAATCTGTGATCAATATAATGAAACATCTGAGAGTAGAAAGCTAGAGAAGTATTATGGAGCTCTAAAAAGCATCAAGGCATTAAGATTACAAAGTAATCAAGTATGAAAGAAACAAAAATCACAAGGCTATGAGCATCAATGACAAAAAAAAGGGTGTGGAATGAAAATATGAAATCCATAAAGAAAAACCCTAGTCAATGCTTGTGCTGTAATGTTTTGGGGAGACGCTAGAGTGAGTAAATCTGAGGGGTGTTTCATCACCTGATAACTTGGACCAACTGGGACGGGATTATCGATTGAAAACTTAATCTAAATAGCTACCTCAACAACAAAGCAGTTAGAGTCAAAATGCCCCGAAGGGGAAGAAAAATCATATCTGGAAAGTAATTAGCAAAATAAAGAGCTCTATAATATCATCTAAGTTTGAACTCAAAAGATGAAAGGAACTTTGAAAGATTACAGAAAGGAAATTCAAAGAAAAGCCAAGTTTCCGAAAATTGAGAAAACGCACTCTCTAATCAAAAGTTTTCCCAAATTTATTTTTGAACTTAACAGAGTAATCCCATACTTGTTTGAGGACAAACAAGAATCTAAGTTTGGTGTTGTGATGCATGAGCATCATTAGTGATTTT
>JASCZI010272223.1:31449-49844 GCA_036250425.1 Stylosanthes scabra
CATCATTATAGCTTTGAGTATTTGAATTCAATGATAATTGCAGGAAATGAAGGAGATTAACAAAGGATTAGAAGAGAAAGAATTGAAGAAGAAATGATCAAAATCAAAGCAAGGCACTTAGAAGAAGTCAAGGATTAATTGAAGAATTATTTGGTGATTTTTGAAGAATTTTGGGATCACTTCCAGTAGCACCCAATTTGGGGCGTTGGAAATGCCATGTGGGGCGTTGGAAACGCCAAGGGGCATTAGAAAACGCCAGCTCCAACGTTCTCAATGTGAGCTTCAAGCTTGCACCACATTTGGGGCGTTAAAAACGCCAAGAGGGGCGTTGGAAACGTGGACAAGAATTGGCTACTGGAAGGTGCATCAAAATGGGAATTAATTAGTGGATAAATCAAGGAAAATTAGGAGATGTAATTTACTAAATCAAGGGCTTAATTCAAGGGATAAATTTGTAATTTGATTAGTAAAATCTCCTAGAGATAAGATAGAAATTAGATTAGTTGATTTGATTGGATTTGGATTTGATTTGATTTAATTTTGATTTTAGATAGGTTAATTAGTATAAATAGGTTTCTAAACCATTAGGATTTGTAACCTAGCACCTATGTAGAATCTTAGTTTGTTTTACAGAATTATGTCTAGCTAAACTCCATTGTTGAGGATGAGGAGCTCTGTTCATCCCAGCATAGCTTACTAATTCAAGTTTTCGGTTTTATTCAATTTCAAGTTTTGATCATAATTCAAGGATTGAGTTTATGTTCTTCATTAAGAAGTTGAATTACTGATAGGTATTCTTCTTCTATGTGTTTTGATTGATTAGGTTTAGAGAGAATTTTAATTGATCATAACAAAGGTTGGGACTTAATTCTCATTACTTATTAATTGAACTAGAGATAGGGATTTAATAACACTTGCAACTTGCTCTCTGTTGACAACTTCAATAGGTTTAGAAATAGGTTGGGTACGTGACATATAACTTGATCTAAAATCACTATTAAGTTTCAATAAGAATTGAATCTGTTTTGTGTTTCACCTCTTTTCTTAATTGGTTAATCAAGAGATTGATAATTGGTTAGGTTTAGAGAAACTAAATTACTAAGAGATTAGGGTTTAGTTAATTAGGATTCGTTGGAAATTAGATCATACTTGTTAGAGAAGAAACTGAAGATTAGAATTCGTAGCTTAAGGTAAAACATCTCCAAATCCTTAACACTTTTATTCACTGTTTTCTCACCTTCAAGTTTTCTAAGTTACACGTGCATTGTTACTTAACTGTTTGGTTTATTGCTACATTACACACCCTCTCTGTTTTGTTGATTTTGTCTAGTCAATAAGATTAATTCGATTTTATTGCTTGTTCCGTCAATCCTCGTGGGAACGATATCCACTCACCGTGGTATTACTTACACGATTCGGTATATTTGCCGAGTTTAGGATTGTAAAATCCGTGTCAATGCCTAAATGAAAATGAGATGGAGATCGTCGTATCAGCACCTAGAGTTAGGGTAGGTGTTAATGTTAATTACAGTGCTCCCTATTAAATGGGAGGTTGAAGCTCCAAGATGTAGTCGAAGGAAGAACTAATGTAGCCTTGGCAAACTCATGTGCTGCTCGATTGGCTTCTTGGGCACCCAAAGAAATCCAACTTGTGGTAACTTCTTACGAAGCTCCCAAATATCCTCAAGATAAGCATTGATTTCTGCCACTGATGTCTTTGATTTTATTGTCTGAATGAGGATTTGATTATCAGTTTCAAATAAAACCTTCTCCATTTTTAGGTTGTATGCCAGAATGATGGCTTCCCTGAGAGCTGATGCTTCTGCTGATAGGACAGAGGAAAAGATTTTATTGTTGGTTGAAGCTATTAGGAGCTTGCCATTAGAATCTCTGAAGACTACAGCGGTGGAACCAATACAAGATGTGCGTGAGAATGAAGCGTCAGTATTGATCTTTGTCAACCCAAAGGCCAAACATTTTCTATTGAACAAATGTAAGTGTACACATATTCATGTATTATTCATTTGTTTTCACTTTTTACATCTAATAGACTTAAATGATAAATATGGAAATAATAAAATCTAACATAGAAAATTCGAATTACATACAAAAAAAATTATTGGGATAGATTCATAAACGATTGTACATGTAGTGGTTTTGTTTTCTATTAACCCTTTAGCAGTTTGGCGTGAAATATTTCTTTTTATTGTTATGGTTCTTTTTTTTTTTTGGAGAAATGGATTTCTTTTTATCATTATGGTCGTTTTTATGTTTTTATCTTTTTGTTAAAAGAGAGGGGCTTAAAGCCCGAGAACAAGAACAAAACAAAAGACTAGCTTCTAACTATTATTCGTTACTGACCAAAAAAAACTATTATTCGTTATGCCATGACGAAAAAAAAAAGAACTATTCCTTATGGTCGTTACTTGTTAGTATAAATCAAAGTTCTGAAAATCAAATCCGTCGTCGAACCGCTCGAGTTGTCGGTTAAAAATTTGATAGATCTAATTGAATCAGAGGTTCAACCGAAATAATCATTTTATTATAAAATAATATATAAAAGAAAATAAAGATAAAAAATATGATTAAGTCATGATATAAATCTTAAAATATCCTTTAAATTTAAATTAGTAAATTAACTAAAGTGTTATAATCTCACTCAAATACAATATATAAAGCTAAATAACAATGAATATTTAAATAATAAAAAATAGATTTATTATATTTATCGATCTACTTGTATTTTATTCCTTAATTTTTTTTTAAATTTGAAAACAAGGTTTTTTATATCCTCTGATTTATAGTATCTTTAATTTAAATTAGATGTATTATGTTAGTAAGTTAAAGATAAATTTAATTTATGATGAAAATAAAAAAATAAATGTGAATTAAACAAGTCTTGTTTTTTTTTTTTGGGACAGTAAGCCTTGTTCATTCATTTTTGGGTTTTTTTTACTTTATTTATTTTAGGTGTTTTAATGGGACTTAAAAAAAAACAGATCTTGTCTATTGGGCCTAAATTTAGACTTATATGATAACTAAATCCAACCTTAAAAAATACAAAAAATGAAGCCCTAAAACTAAACCTAAAAAATAAAAATGCACACTCTCATCCCTTTTAGCCACCACACCAACATCTCAGCACAACCAAAAACAACGACAACCCATTTTCTCTCTCTTCCCTCTTCTCTTTTTGGTTTTTTGAAGGGCTACAGCTTAGAGGGCCAACGCCCCCACGCCTACAATAGCGGTGGCCCTCCTCCTTATCTCTACCTTTCTTGCTTCTCTTTTCGTTGTCTATTTTTCTGCTTCCTTTTCTTTTTTTTCTTATTCACAAATATCCAAAAATCAAGCTTTACACCACCTCCACTCATCTTCTCTAACACCTTCAGATCTAGCCACCCTCTCCTTCGCTATCACTGCATTTTCTTCTTGCATCATCTTTCTTTCTCTTCTTCTTTCGGTTGTTTTTCTTTCCTTCTGTTTGCTTCCTTTTATGGTAGATCCAGATATGGGATAACCCCTTATGTGACGCTGTTTCCCCTTTTGTGGTGCTTTTAAACTCGTTTTATGGATGGAGTTGGTATGAAGACTCGGAAAGACCGCCATGGGGACATAATTTTAATTAAAGCTTCATATGTGAGAAAATTTTCGCTTTACAAAGAGAAGAAGAAGACGTATCCATTGTTGCAGCATGTTTGTGTTCGTAAAGAGACAAAAGGGACTCAGATGTATCTCTATCTCTACCCGTTAAGATTTTCAGTGATCAAATGTTACACCTCCTACCAGATCATAATTCAACATATTGGATATGTATTTTCTTATTTTCGATGTAATCTTGAAATTTCCTATTATAAGTGTCATTTGGCTTTATCTAATTAAAATTATGTTCACTTAAAAAAAAACATAACAACACAACCAAAAAAGAAAGAAAAGAGTGAGGAGGAAGGGAAATGAAAAACAGGGACATGACAAGGCAACCAAGAGCGAAAAAGGAGAAGAGAGGGAAGGGAAGGAATGGACGGCGGCGCCAACGAAGCCAAGTACCGTCGCCGCTGCCGCTGTTAAATTGGAGAAGCAGAGGAGAGAGGGTGACATGCGATGGGAAGAAGAGAAGAAGGAGATGGTGCAGCGGCTCCTACTTGCTGCCGTCGCCATGATTCCATCCGTCCCTCTGTCGGCGCCGACGTGCCTTCGTCCATCCGCTGCACTGGTTTCTTGGAGAGAGATATAGAAAAATTAGATGAGAGAGAGAGATCTTCTTCTTGATGAGTGATTCTTTTTCTTTTCCTTTGTTTTCAATTTTAAAATAAAAAACCGACTGGGTCCCAATTCGGTTTGACCGATGGTATTCTCCGTCGGTTTGAAGGTTCTTGGACGATTTAGGAATAGATGGTTTACCTACACGAATCGAATCAAACTTGGTGGCGGTTCCCCGTTTAACCGATCCAATTTTCAAAACTATAGTATAAATACTCTTTTGATCGGAGAGGGAAAATGCTAAGTAATGATCTCACTCAATCTTTTTTCTAAAATTGGGCCTATCGAAGGCCTTAACCCAAAGACTAAATGAATAGGTGTTGATTGGCACACGGATATGATCCACCAAAACTTTTTTTCTGAATGACAAAAAATTCGGAAGTCTTTTAGGACATTGATAATAACCTATGCCCTAGTCCCCACCAGATTTTTTTAAAAAAAAGTGTGATGATATGTGCAACTTAGCCACCTTGATTAGGAAACTATTATTAGGGCTGCATACGGATTAAATCGAATACAATATCTGCACTTTTAAAATTAGAATCCGATCCGTACATTTGCGGATCAGATATGATCGCGTATCGAATATATCCGATTGAAATTAAAAAATAATTCAAAAAATTAAAAATTCAAAGAATAAAAGATTGAAATAATTCAGATGCGGTAACAACCACAAAAAATTTCAAATTACAAAATTGAAAGAAAAAAAAACAAGAATTGAAACTGCAACATTTTACAATCCTAAAAATATAAATAGTAAAAATGTAGGTTTTATTAAAAATATATACAGATCCATACTAGTATTTTACTTTAATTTTTGTGAAATATAAAAAAACCTATATTATATAAGATTTTTTATATTTATATTAATTTCATTTATTTCGAATAATTTTCATAAATAATTATATGAATTTCACTGTTTCTATTTAAATAAAATATAATTCTACTACCAAGTATGCTTTTCTATGTACTTTATGTACATCACGAATATGTACGTGAGTATTAGCCACTTAATTAATATAGTCAAATAATCATTAATATGAATGTAGTATGCATTGATAATAAGAATACAATATAGTAAGGCATTGATGAAGGGAAAATAGTAAATATATCTTGTTGGTCTCTCGTAAATTTCAAGTTGAATTCTTTAAATCAAAGAAAGTTTATATAGTTTGGGGTGATATATGAAAAGAAAATTGGAAACATTTCCTTTTTTTTTTTTTTTGACAAATTAGAAATACTTTACCTTTATTAATTTTCCTTTGTTATTCTACTTTTCAATACACTAATATGTACTCAAAGGATTTTCTTTTTCTCCTAAGGTTTATAATAAAGAGATACTTACATGTATATGTATGTTCAATAAAAAATATTTGATTAAATATATTAACTCTTTTAAAAGTTTATAATATAATTTTTAGGTAAAAATATCTTTGTATAAGTATTCTTATCGTAGAAAAAATATTGATAATCAATAAAAGTAGTTAATAATCAGTTAATTTTGTATTTTTTAAATAGAATATTCAAAATCTAAAGAATTATAATATCATCAAATTTAAATTAGGTTAAATTACTCTGCAGGTCCTTATAGTTTTATCAAATTTTCAATCAAGTCCCTATAGTTTTATTAAATTTTCAATCAGGTCCCTATATTTTTTTTTCTTTTAATTAGATCCCTATACTGTATTTAAATTTTCAATTAGGTCCCTTCTGACGAAAAATGTTCAAAAAAACGTTAAGGGTGTGTAAATTGACCAAATTAATCTTATATTTTAAGTTTAATAAAGTTCATACATTCATATCCAAGTCAATATGAGTCTCTTCTCTCTTCTTCCACATGCTCTTCTTCAAAGTGACAATCACACATTCACACATGGAGTATAAGCAAATTAACAACACAAGACATTTATGTTTTTGTGATTAATAATAAACCAAGGAATAATAAATTTCTGGATCCAAAGATACTTACTAAAACCAAACTGAGGGCATGGTTCACTTTGTTCTTCAAATGAGAGTTTAGTCTCCAGAAATAAAAATAAAATAATAAAGATTTGCCAACCCAATTATTGAAATATATAACCTTTGATTGGATAAGCAAATGAGCAATTGTTTGTTTCTATAGTTGTGCTAAGATTTGCTTTCATAGCAGTGATGCAGCTAGGCTTTGAGGTACAAGAGTTTTAAATAAATTAGAAAACCTTACATGTATTATCTCAATCATTATTCAGAAAAATATGATACTCAGCTAATTAAACACATATAAAAACAATGACAAAAAATTAGAAGTTTTGAATTGAAGTACTGTCCAATAAAACAATATATCTAAAAACCCCCTTCAAAAGAAGAATCTCCTTTCCTTTTTTTTTTATCCATTTCACCATCATCTCCCAAACGTTATAGTGAGACAATGGTGTGTATTTGACTCAACATAATCCTTGTATTTCATCTCAGACATAAGGAAGCCAGGTATGTCAAAGTCCTTGTTGTTATCCAAGCCCTTGTTGAAATCTTTCAAGAGATATTTATTCTGAATCTCTAAAGTGATTGTCACGGGCACTGAAAGAACTCTTCAATTTGCTCAAAGTCCTTCTCAATCAAATCTCTAGAAGTCTCTAGAAGTCATGGAAGGGGTACCTATCAAAAAAAAAAAAAAAGGAAACTCTTGTCAAGTACGCATGCAAAATGCAGAAAAACAGCAGCAATATCAAATAGAGTTAAAACACCACGTCAGTGTAACTCCTTTCAAATAACTTTCTAATATACCTCTAAACATAATGAATGCATTTGAAAATTTGATTCTCATGATAATTATACAAAACCTCAATTTTCTTAAACCCCAAATAGAGTAACCATCAAAGAAAAACACAAATAAATAACTTTTACAGTAAAATAAACAAAAATCCCAATTTTTTAAAATCCTAAACAAAAATTCACTCACTAATTAGAACAATGCTATTAACTATTAAGATAGTTGAATGTACCTTTAAATAAAGGACAGAAGCAACATGTCTTCGACAGTGACGTCTCAATCGTGATTCGGACGGAGTTGTAGTACGGTGATGGCGATGGAGTTGATTGACGAGTCTTTCGAAGAGATAAGCGAGACAAGGCTTGGGACGGAGGTTGCAACATGGGTGCGCAAATGAACTTACGGCAAGTTGGCGACAGAGTCTGCGGTGGTTCTGCCTATGAGTGTGTGGCGTGCCCAATCAAAGCTTCTCCAAGAACTCTTCTTTGAGAGTGATGAGTGACTTAGAGTTAAAGAGGGCATTTTTGTCATTTTAAAATTAGTAAGATAATTCTAAGTGGAATATTCATTTTTAAAGGGAATATTCTATTAAAAGTAACGTTTTTGTTACGGTAGGGACCTAATTGAAAATTTAAATATAATACAAGGACCTAATTAAAAGAGAAAAAAGTATAAGGATCTGATTGAAAATTTGGTGAAATTATAAGGACCTTCAGAGTAATTAAACCTTTAAATTATTGATTGAAAATTTATTGTTTAACTAAAATTAGTGTTCTGTTAGCTTCTTTCACCACCCAAAGTCATGATGACGTTCAATGCCTTTCTTGCAATGGACAAAAGATGGGTCTTACTTATTGATCTGTGTCCATGGATTTAAGTAACATGATTTGGGAGCAATAATTATATTGGTCTCAAACATGTATAATATGTCTTCATGTCTACCTTATGGATCTGAAATTTTTTTCCCTTTTTTATTTCTATATAAATAATGTAATCTGAAGCAAGCAACATAATGAGCTAATTATTTACACAGTGCTATAAAACAAGATGATCTGTTGATGCCAGTACATACTCATCATCATCATGTTCTAACACATCAAAGTCTATGCTTCTTTTTTGTATTTTTCCTTTCATTCTTAGGCATAGAGACAAATAGTTTGAGGTTTGAAGGAGTTGTATGTATGTACTTGAGATTCTCTCAAATCATGACTTTGCAAACTTCATTCCAATGATAAGAATTAGTAGTTAAGATAGAAGAGATGGTTATCATCCCTATACCTAGATGTTATCTCTTCACTAGTAATATGTAGCTATAGGTATTTTGGCAGGCACCTCTCTAATATAATGGGTTAATAATGACAGATGTGTTAATTGTACTTTATAGATTAAATAAGTACCCTTTTTTCTATTATTAAATAAGTTATAAAAACCAACGCAAGAACATTAGAGTAAGTGTTTTTTAAACATTTTTTTAGGTTTGATTTTCTCTGGAAGAATGGGATGAAACTATTTGTTTGGAAGGATGGTCTACTTGATCTCTACAATACTTGAAAAATTAGTCATTAGACTTTTCATTCATTGAATGTCTGATGCATAAAAAAAAATAAGTTGTTATAAAAGTTATTTAAGTTCAATTTTGATGAACTAGTATTTATTTTTTTAAGAAGTAACATCATGACATGATATATTTATGAAAATAATAATACTAGATAACAAATAAAAATTCAGCCAACATCAGTCAACAACATAAATTAAATGTTCTATTTTTTTAGGTTTTAGATGTTCTATTTCTAAGAAATACAAAATTGACTAATTATTAACTGCTTTTTTTATTAATTACCAATACTTTTTCTTATGCAAAAATTTATAATTTTTTTTTTAAAAGAGAGCTCTACTTGTGAGATATATATAACAATTTATGCACATTTTTTATTGATTTAAGTTTTTTAGTAAAATGGTATCATGACATCGTCAAATAATGGGTTATATATTAAATTAGTTAAGGAATAGATAAAATAGACAAAATTGTCTAAAAATTTTATAAATACTTCCATGATATACTTAATTCTTATTATATACATACCTTCCTTGCATCAGTTCTACAATTAACCTATGGAAGGATTTTGAACACAATGAAGACACCATATCTATAACTATAACAGGCCACAATTCATAATAATAAGTTATTAATTAAGTTGAAACCATTAACTAATTAAGCACTTAATCATTATATAATATATACAATTTCACGTGGGGAAAAGGAAAAGAATATAAATATCTAATAATAAATATAGTTTCAGAAATTTATTTAGATGTCTATCTCTATCTATCTCTCTGTCTGTGTGTAATAAATTAAAAGAGGCGAAGAACAAACTCTACTCTTTGTCAAGCATGATTGTCAAGTAGTGATGCATGGAGGATTCATAGAACTTATTGTTCATGATCATTGCTTCTAGGGAAGCGATATTTTGAATACGAGAGATCATGGCCTTCTCTGAACACATTTAATGAGTTGAAAGAATGTGTTGTATAACCACTCATCATCATTCACCAGCAAGAACAAAATATAACAGATGTTACACACCACACTCTTTTTTTAAAAATTATTTTTAACAACTTTTGATGATATACAATTATACAGTTGTGTAAGAATAAAAACATAGTGGTAAAACCTAATAATATAGCAAAGGAATATGGAAGTTTCTTTTAGCTACAAGAAAAGCGGGACTTAACAGCGATTTTTCACAACCGCCGGAATAACGGCCGCGAAACACAAAATATGATGGTGGTGTGTTTTGCGGCGGTTTAATAACCGCCGTTAAATGACACCGGTTGAAAACAAGTTGATTTTTGTTAAACTTGTTATAAATCAGCGGGTCAGACTCGTAGAAAGTTTCTTGGGAGAGATTCGAACCAAGGACCAATTGGTAGTTCAAGCTCCTTTAATGTGTATTCCACTCCACCATGCCAATCCAACATTCAATATATGTAGTTCTATTAATTATATATATAGAAGTTTGTATAATATACAAGTTGTGCATTATTTTAAATGGTTTAAATTAAGTTATTTATATTTTTATTAAAACGACTTATTAAATTTTGGTTTATATTATATCTATTATTTATTAAAAATATTAACCGTAAAATTTAAAGTTATCATGTTTTAATTAATTAGATTTGAATGATGTGAAATATTATTTTATCATTTAAATTTTCTTTATTATAATTTTTAATTAAATTAAAATTTAAATTAAAAATATTAAATAAACAAAACTACATTTTGACGTGGTTCTAACCTTAATCGCCGCTATATTTCTATCATTTATTCGTTCCGGAGCAGTTCCTAAATCAACCGCTGCTAAACTCATCAATTTCGCGGCGATTTTTTATAACCGCCATTAAATATGATAAATCGCCGCAAAAATCATCGACATTGTCCACTTAACGACGATTTATTCAACCGCCGTTATTAGTCGAATTTCTTGTAGTGCTTGTTTTGTCAAATATAACTACCAGCTACATCACATAATTAATATGATTATTAGATTCGTCATTTTTAGTCATAAAATTTTTTATATCATATCAAAACTGAAATTGAATGAATCTAACTCAATTGAAAAATCTAATTCGAGAGATATAAAATACCTCACACTTATAAATAATCTAGAGACTATATATAACATCAAAGCTCATAACATCAAATAATGTGGGTATATGTTGATTATATATAAAATTGAAGTAATAATTTGACTTACGTATTATAAAAGTGAATGTTAACTTAAACAGATATACCGTATATCATGACACACAACAACTTAAAATAGGTATAGAAAACAATCAAGACTTTGTAACTCTTTAATTTCATTCTTAGAATCTATATGTCTTCATCAATATAGAAATTATATATAGGATTGTTCTTTTATTAATATAGCATGCAAAATTGATCACAATGAGACAAGTGAAACATTTGAAGGAAAAGAAAGAATAAAGAGATGTGAAGAGTAGAAAGGAAACACAAGCACATGGGCACAAGAATACATGTGGTGAAGATTCAGAGCAGGTTTTTTATTTTATTTTATTTTTTTATGAATTAATTGTTGAGAAATTATTTAGTACATATTTAAGTTATATAAATATAAAAGATTTTCTTTTAGAATATAAATTTTATTTTTTATATTTTATAAAAATTAAAATAAAATATAAATATAGACCTACACATATTTTTAATAAATTAAAACGTATATTTTTACTATTTATATTTGTATCTAATAAATCCTTAATTGTTTAGAAAGAAAAGATCAAGAAATATAGAAGGGAATAACATGGTCACAGCCTACTCCAAAAGGCTTGCCCCAAAAATTTCAATTAAAGTTATATGATAGATGTAGCAGTACATTCACACATACATATAAATAAGATGATGGGTCCCATTATCATGCACATAATTAGGGTACCCCACCCAGCTCACCAGCTACCATCATCATCATCATCATCATATCACCACTCCTTAATCAAATGTGAAACTTTAATTGAGATGATGGTGGTGTGGGTCTCTCTTCTCAGTTCCCCTAGATATGCTTTGCATGCATTGGAAAAGTGAATGAAAGCATGCAATATAATCATTTCTACTTCAATGGATAAAGGACACTTCTAATCCCAATACAATGCTCTTCACAATTTGGAACACTACTATATCATAAAATTGTTTTAACTCTAAACACACGCAAATATATCTTCTTCTTTTTTACTTTTTAAAATAATATAGTCTATGTATCATCAATAATATCATTTGTGTTAAAGTTAATTAGAATGTCATGACATAATGTCTTATCATCATGGATTATATTATCTGTGTTATTATATTTTTCACTCTTTGTTTAAGTGAAATCTTTATAAAATCTTGTTTGAATATATCCGAACTTAATTAAGATGGAATCAAATTCTTCTACAGCATTCTCGGCAAATAATAGCGATTTTTTACCTGATAGTAGTGGCCGTAGACTGCCAGAAAATCTTTAGCGACAGTTTTTTTGGATTTACTGTTGCTAAATAGAGTTTTAGGAAGTATGGACTCTTAAACGTATATGAGTGTGTGTGAGACGTCGCTCACTTCATGAACTAGTTTTTGAGATTGAATTAATTAAACTCATTTATTCTCAATTCTAATATAACAACATATAATCGTATGTAGTTTTATTACCATTTTAAGTTCTTTATTTATTTCGTCAGTTCGATGTACACTTATAAAACAAGATTATATTATAGATTATAGAATACGAAACAACATGCTTTGAAGTCTTTGGTAGACTAATTCGAGATTTTTTTTTATTGTAATTTTTTTAATTTGTTAAAATTTTGAATTTTTCTTAAATCTTTGATGACAATATCAAAGGAGATTTGAGAATATTTCTACCTTCTTTCCAATTAAATCAAGACTTTTAGCTTGAACTATTTAAAAATAATTAAATTTACAAAATTAACGAATTTTTTTTTAAAACTTTATCACTTCATTAATTCTCATTTTAGAAAACTTTTTAAGATGAGATTTTAATATCTCTGATCATCCGTAATTACTAATTACTAGCCAATATTACATCCACTTATTACTAAATTAAATTACAGTTATTTCCAGCAGATCAATCGTATATGTTCAATAAAAGCATTGACTGCTATAAATAATTTGTCCTTTGTCTTTTTTGACAAACATGAGAGAATTTAGGATAGAAGCTGCAGTCACCTACATGCATGGATCATAATTACCATGCATATTTGAGGATTAGGTAGTTAAGAGTAGTAAATAATATTCTCCATTCTCCAACTTCACTTCAATGAACTGACACCAATACGTATTCCTGCATGCCCAATGAATTAATATATTCCAAAATCCAAGTATGAGTGTATGTTTTAATTAATACAAATATATCCAAATATATCTAACCGATAAATTAATTTAATTCCAAATGCAAGTCCCATGACTGATAAATGCTTATTATAAAATAAAATAAAATATGGCTGCTACTTAGCTAGAGACTTGCATTTTAAAATTTTGTACTATACTTTTCTCCTTGGATTCTGGGTTTTCATGCAGCCGATCTAATGCCAGGGTTCCTTGTTACACATGGCCAAATTGCTATTTTGGATCTAATTCTAATCTTCTCTGTATTTTATTAGCTTACATAGCATGCAATAATTATAATTCTAAGTAGTCAAAACTTGTCAAATTAAATTAATGATTTCTTAATAAAAAGAATCTAAATTATATATGACACACACTATATGGCAAACATTAGTATTGCTAATAATGAATTGGGTTAATTAGCTGCTATTTTTTTTTTCCAATTAGCTGCTATTTTGGTCCCTATAATTTTGACTAAAAATTAAAATTGTACTTAAATTTTTTTATTTAAAATCGCCCCTAACTTTTATTTTATATTTTAAAATGATCATGCCAAATTAAAATTCTTTCTAATAACAAAATTGCCTCTTAAATTACATCACATCTGTGTGCTTCCCTGTGCATGATAATCATTAACACAAATTTTTGAACAAGTATAGAAAACTAAATTTTCTAAGTTATATAATTCAAGAAAATTAATGTTGTTGGATTTTAAAAGAGAATTTTTTTGAGGTATATACTATTGGTGGTTATAATGTAGATGAAAGCAATGATGGTAGAAATTATGTAATTCGATGGATAATTTTGTCTTTAAAAAAATTTTAGGTTCAGAAGAACAATTTTAAAACAAAAGTAAACGTTAAAGATGGTTTTGAATAAAAAAAATCTTAGACATAATTTTAATTTTCGATCGAAATCATAGAAACTAAATAGTATTTAACCCTAATTAATTCACAATAGCATTTTGAATATAATTATTTAATGGCAGTTTTGTTTAATAAGAAAAACTGAAAATTGTACTATTATATAAGAAATACTTTTACGGGCAATCCTTATTATTATTATTATTATTATTATTATTATAATATGAGTATTTTATCTTGCATTTAAGTATAAAATTAAGAATTTAATTTTTATATATTTTTTATATAAAAAATTTTAAATAAATAATTAATTATATATTACCAAATCATTAAAATTATCTAATTTTTAAATTAATTATTTTATAAAGTTATCTAAATATATAAATTTGATTGAATAACTCTGGTGAGTTGTTCAGAAATATACTCTTAAACTAAACTTGCATAAAGTAATCTAAGGCTGTGTTAAAAATATATATATTATAAAAAAGAAAATGTTGTCAAATATATTAGCTGAAGTGAGAGTATATATATGTATATGAATATATATGATGATAGGCAATGCTACCTAACAACTTATCTAACAATCAAAGCTTTGTTTTTCTCTTGTTGAATTTGCTTGTTCCTTTGGTGTGGACAGGGAGGGTTAATATAATCAGGCTTTGATCTTGTATTGTGTATGCTGTGCAATTAAGAAAACAAAAAACTTATGTCCGTATTATCCCTCTAGATCAATTACCAAATCATTGGATTTGAATTTATAACAGTAGCTGTTTTCTTTGAGTTTATTTGAACCTAGTTATCTCTAACACAGGGTATATATTGTGATATGACATTAAATATAATATTCATAAAATTGCTTTTTTTCTCCAAAAACTCAAACTAATAGACCGAATTATGTAAATAATTATATTATACATATGTAACATGTTTTATCACTTAATAGCCTCTTTTAAAATTTTTGTAAATTTTTTCATATATTTTTTCTAAAAAAAATTATTTGTCTTATATTAAATTTTTTTAAAAAATTCAACAATGCTTGAACCTTTGATTTTTCACTCATGTGGAAGCTTTGATACCATAAGATACACAAAATTGTTTGCAAACTAACATTTTGCTGCATTTTCAGTAAAAATATTTATATGATACAGTTTTTATTTTTACAATAAACATATTTCTATCCTCACTTGACAATAATTAATAATTTTTTTATAAATAACTTTCTAGTTAAAATGTCTAAATAATATTCAACGTTTCTTAATGTTTCTATATATAAAATAAAAAAAGAAAGTAAATCTTTTTTGTTTTTTTCTTTTGTGACTGTAAATCTTTTTTGTTTTATAAAGGAGAAAATATTAGCAATTAATAAAAAATTATTAATAATCAATTAACTTTGTATTTTTTTAGGAATAGAATCCCAAAACCTAAAGAAATAGAACATTCAATTTAAATTATTGATTGATATTGACTGAATTTTTATTGATTATCTAACATTACTCTCTACAATTTAGGTTAACAATTAATTTTGATGTACACCTCCATTCAAGTCCCAAACGAACAGGTTTTTAAAAGCAAATGAACAGATTTTTAACATGTTCGTATCAACTATAAAACATATTCGTCGTATATATAGATTTTTGTTTGTGTACGAACAGAATATTACTACTAGAACGAACAGGATTTTAAAAGCAAACGAACATGTTTTTAAACCTGTTTGTGTCAACTATAATAACATGTTCGTTGTATATATAAAAACATGTTTGTTGGGGACTTAGATGGAAGTGTACATATAAAAAGAGTTGCACACTTAACATTGTTGTTATATTAAATATAAAATGATTCTATACTAACTTTTTTTTTTCTTGGTGCATTATTATTCACATCTCTCTCTCTGAAAAATATAAGTTGTGTGTGTCCATATGTGAACCTAAAAATCGCTGTCCCTCTGTGGCAGCAGTCTGCATCAACCACCATCACCACCATCATCATCATCATAATTCCACTTTCCGAAGCTTTTGTCCCCAAAGAAGATCACCATGAGAGTGAGAGCCAACAAAGTAATAACCTCTTATCATCATCACTACCATATCATCATCATCCCCTTCATCAATAAATTGCTACCACTATATAGTCAACACAATACTCTCACCAATCTTGTTTGCATCAATTTCTACTACTAGCTACCTAGTAACCATGGCATTCCCACCACCTCCTTCACAAAGTGCTGCTAATTTCATCTTCCACAATCATCAAGATCAAGATCTTCATCATCATCAACCCTTCTCTTCTACCTCTCTCAATTCCTTCCCTTCTTTGCCATTACCACCCCAACACCACTTCTTAGGTCAACCACACAACACACCCCCTCTCTTTCTCAAGATGGGTCCACACCAATTCTTCAACGATAAATTCTTAGGTAATAATCTTTAATTCTAATTCACTAATTCATTCGATCTGTTTCTTGATCTTGGGTTGTTTCTTGATCTTGATTAGCTTCACTAATCTCTATACTATTTTCACACATTCATATTTCAATATCTTTAATGTTCATATACTTAGATCCATTCATGTTTTAATCATATGAGTAATGCTAGGGAGCCAACTTTAGGGAGCACATGAGTGTAATTAGAAAAATAGTGGGTGGTAAAAGAGGAAAAAGAAAAAAGCCTATTGACCACCTATTGGCTAACAAACTATGGGCTCCCTAAACTTTCTCTAATCATATTGATTATGAATTTTATCATAGCAAAAACCGATTTTTTTTACTTTCTGTTTTTGTTATTACTCTTCATACACTGAAGAATTTTTCTAGACTACGATTTTTTTTTAGTTGCTTAATATTTTTTGTTTTGTTTAGGGTTGCTTAATTTAAAGACAAATTAAAATTAATTTTTCCCTCTTAAATAATTGATTATTATTAGTTGCTTAATTTTAATATCTTGATATCTTGACAGTCATAATTATTATGGATTGATCAAAACAAAATTAAATTATTTTCTTTTTTGTTTTTACTCTAGAACCACTTAATTAAGAAACTATCTTGGAAAAAAAATGATTTTTGATGCTGAGTTATTCAATTTGTATAGGGGGTGGACCTTTCATGTTGAAACGATCCATGTCATTTTCAGGGATGGAGAACAAGTGTGGCGGCGACGGGGACGACGACTTATCAGACGATGGGTTCGGGTTCCAATTTGGGGAGAAGAAAAAGAGGCTGAACATTGAGCAAGTGAAAGTGCTTGAGAAGAGTTTTGAGTTAGGAAACAAGCTCGAACCCGAGAGAAAGGTGCAACTTGCTAAGGCCCTTAACTTGCAACCGAGACAAATTGCTATTTGGTTTCAGAATAGAAGAGCAAGGTGGAAGACTAAGCAACTTGAAAGGGAATATGAATCTCTTAAGAGGCAGTTTGAAGCATTGAAGGTTGATAATGATGCACTTAGGTTGCACAATCAGAAATTACAAGCTGAGGTAATTATTCTTAATTAATTAATAATTCTCTTATCATATGCTAATTAATAAGAAATAAAATAGAAAATTGATAAAATAATTCCCATAGTTTAAGATAATCTTTCTTGCTTAAAAATATTTACATATTTTTATTAGATTATGCATTTATTAAATACACCAGTGTAAAAAATATTAATATATATTTGGTTATCTGTGTAATTTTTTTATATTAGCATAAAAAGTAAATTAAATTGGTTATTAGTGTATTAGTTTCCTGCCATAATGTTAAATATATCAACTTAATTATAATTAGAGGATCAATTATATATTGTTTTGAAGATTTCGTAATTAGAAGAGAAAAACTTGTTTAGCATCTTGGGGTTGGTAAAGCATTTTTTTATAGATAGTAACCGTAATATCTTGATCGATGATGAGTTGATGGTTCATAATAAACTAAAAGTAGAATAATTATTGAGTCTTTTCTTATTCGAAATATTTTTTTAACTATTATTTATACCCATATATTATTCACTTGACTTGACCTGTTTTGGAACTCAATTTACTATATCATATGCAATCAATAATGGAGATTTGATATTTCCATGTTGGACGAAGAAAGAAAACGTTCCCCCTTTCCATTGACTTTATTCATGCAACACTACCTTTTTTCTTGTTTTGGTTTTGTTGTTGCTTTATATTTAGTCCCTTTTAGCTGATTGATTCTCTCATTACTTTCTCTTTGATTGTTGCTTACTCATTCATGTATGTCTATATTTTTCGAGTTGCATTTTTCAGAAGTGATGTTTCACTCTTCTTTATATATATTAAATATAATATATAAAATGTATGTATATATCTTAGTTTTAGTTTATGATCATGCCAAATTAAAGTTGCATTCTATCTACATGGAAATGATGTTTATTCACCTTAATAGATTTGTCTAAATGTTTTCCTAGATATAAGATGAAAAAGAATTACATGTTTTATAATAATATGTAAGAGATTAAAAATATTTATCTTTTTTTTATGTATTTTAAAAAGTATAAAAAGTTTAGAATACTATTATTACTCATCAAATGTAAATTATTGCTTTAGCGCATGGAAATAAAATACATATAGAAACTTGCATTGTGTCAAGATCAGAGTTATATATATATATATATATATATATATATATATATA
>JASCZI010272224.1:15743-49743 GCA_036250425.1 Stylosanthes scabra
ACAAGTTTAAGTTATCATCTAAAATTTATATGAATTATCATCCATAATTATATATTGGCTCTCTATTATTCATAATATGTTGACTCTCTATCTTTTTCGTATTTACAAAACTATTAGACACTAATAATTTTTCGGGAGAGAATAATCTCATATGAAATTAAATACCACTATACATTACTTCTTTAATTTGAGATTTTTAATCCTCTAAATAGTTTTTAAATTTGTTTTTTATTAATTATTATTTGATTTGGGGTTCATTAGACTCACAATAAGGCTAAGGTCGATTTGAATTGGATTTTGGGGGGGAAAAAGTATTTATTTTTGTCTTTTAAAAAATATTTTTTAAACAGAAAAATCTATTTCATATTTTGATAGGTTTTTTTATTTTATTAGAAGAACTTTTTAAGTATTGAAATCATTTTTACTTTTATTTAGATAAAAACCTTTTTTAATTCTTGATGAAAAGTTTTTAAGCCATATTCATTATTTTACAAATTAAAGGTATGCTATTCTTATTGCAATTATGCATAAACAAAAAAAAATTATTGTAATCGTGAAAATAAATGGGCAACAAAAACGCTACAATCTAAGTAAAGATCATTTAGTCCAAAGAAAAAGAGAAAAGTAAAGATCATAATTGATGACCGCAAATAATAAGAAAGTAAAGCTCTAAAATTAAATCTAAAAGAGAAAAATTGTATTTAGAAGGTGTGATAACAAAGAAGCGGAGGGCGTGTAGCCTTAAAAAGTGTTTTTGCACTACTAAATTAAAACAATGATAATTATAGAAAATTTCGAGAGTGGGTTTGAAAATTAATTATTTTTAATAATGTGATAATATTTGATTATTGGATGTATGTGTAAAATTTTTTTATACTGGTGGTGCATGAAAATTAAACTGCATATTGTAATTATTAATTGTGATAAAGAGTATTTTTGAAAAGAAAATAATTAAAATATTTTTTCTTCTATTTTTTAAAGCAAGGTATTATTAGTTTTTTGAAAAGTAAATAATTTGTTTTTTAATAAAATTACATTATCACAAAAGTATTTTAAAAAAAATTTTGTTTATAATAATTAATTTTTTTAAACATGTTTAAAGTTGAATGAAATTAAAGTAATATGTTTTTAAAATAATTACTTTTTATCAAGGAAAAACAATCCAATAAACAAATGATAAATAGATAAGTAAGACAGAAAAAGAAAAAGGGTTTTACTAGTGCAATATCCTCCAAAATGTATAAATAATCTATTCTTAAAAATATAAAAATAATTAACTTTTATGTTTATTAGTAATTTTTTATCTTCCAAAAGGATAAGTTAGGAATTAGAAAGTTATTTTCCAGTGAAATAATCTGTACATTTTCGTTTGTACTACCTTTCTGTACTGCCAAACAAATAAAATATACAATATGTACTATGCCTCGACGAGGAGTAGTTTGATTATCCTACCTCAATAATGATATAAAATTCTTGTCCGGAAACTACCCTCGAAACAGTAAATATGTGGGGTTGGCCACTTGGACCTGTTGGCAAACTCTAGTTTTAACTTAAGTTAATTCGAAACTAGACCTATATTTTAGAATTAATTTTGGTGTACACCAAAAAAGATGTACATATAGCATTACCCTTATTTTAAATATCTAAATTTACTGATGAGCGATAGCTCACATAACATACATTACTCCTCCAGTAAGGGCATCCGATCCAAATAGCAAATTTTATTATTATTATTATAGATGAACTAACATGTAATATGTAAAATATATATTTTAAATTGATAGAATTAGTCACATGTAACCTAATTGAATAATCAACTAACAACCGTCGCAATACGAATATCCATATGGCGGCGATTATTCCAGTAGTTGACGAAAATTGCCGCTGAATCTTTATCGGCCCACGTATAGGTTTAGCTGCCTCTAAACGGCATCTCCAACTGCCACCACCTCTCGATATTCTTGCAGAGAAATAATTCCTATGAGTATATTTAGGAATTAGAATCAATTAGCATTAGTTAGCATGTCCTGTATTTATGTTAGAGTATAATTAGGAGCAAAATATGATCAGTTTGCATCATTTGTGATATTACGTCTTTATTACTTTGATTTCTCTAGCACCTATAAATACCTCTTTGTACATTGTATATTTCATCATTCAGAATATACAGAATATATTCACATCAGATTACTATATTGTTTCTAACATGGTATCAAGAGCATAGGTTATATTTTTTTCATGGAATGTTGGTTTCCTCAAATAGAGTTATTTTTCCGCCACTTTTTGCTTGACTTTCAGACCTTTCCTGATGCTTCGGTTCGTCACCGCCTTCACCACCACCTTCGTCTGGCCGTCTCGAGTCCGTCGAGCCCCGCCTCGTCGCCATCCGCCTCCACATGGCACACGTGCCCTCACGCGCCGCCTGAAGGTCTATTGCTGCATCTTCGTTTTTCTCTCCAGAAGCCAGAGTTGCCGTTAGATCTGTTTTCCCTGTCCAAGGTCCAGATCTTGACACGTGTTGGATCCTGGTCTTTCTCTCCAGAAGCCACTGCTGCCGTTGGATCTGCATACGCCGTCCACGGTCCAGATCCAACCACGTGTCGCAGCCTCAAGGATCCCACCGATCCGTTTCCGCGACCTGCGTTCATCGCCCGCCCGACTCGTTTCTCAACCCGCGACACCAGCTCAACATTGACGCGTCTTCTCTCTTCACCAGACGCTGCCACGTGTCCCAGACGCGCTGACTTGGTTGCTGACGTGGCCGCTGACGTGGCATTCAGTGAAACCCTACCTAAGGTTTTTCTGTGATATTTTTCCGTTTTGGGCCTCCATTTTCTCTGTTTCTGCACTGATTTTGTGATTTCCTCTCCTCCTCGTCTTTATTCCACTTGTTATGGAAAAGCCACATAATTATCAACATATTCTGGTTATTCTTAATAGTTCCAATTATGCTCATTGTGCTGAAGCCATGAGGGGTTTTCTTAAAGGGCGCAAATTATGGCGTTATGTGACCGGTGATATAGTTTGCCCTGTTAAGTCCGCTGTGACTACCACATCAACCGATGGGACCTCAAAATTCATGGAGGTTGTTGAGAAAGACTTTGCTGAGAAGTTAGAAAATTGGGATAGTAAGAATCATCAAATTATTACATGGTTTCGCAACACTTCCACTCCGGGTATTCATTTACAGTTTGGGCGTTTTGAAACTGCTAAGGAAGTATGGATCATTTAGCAAAACGTTACACTATCTTTGATCTCTCTCATCAGTACCAATTGCTAAAGGAGCTTCATAGCCTTAAGCAAGAATATGGACAAGCCGTTTTTTATTTTCTTGCTCAAATGGAAACTATTTGGGATCAGTTAACCTCTTATGAGCCTGTTCTTAAAGATTCCACTGATGCTAAGGCATATGAGGATTATCGCAACCGAACACGACTCATACAATTTCTCATGGCCCTTACTGATGATTATGAGCCGGTTCGAGCTTCTCTTCTTCATCAGAATCCTTTGCCTAGCCTTGAAGATGGGCTCCCTCGCCTTAAGTCCGAAGAAACTCGTCTGGGATTGACTCGCTCAAAGAGCGACCATGCCTTTGCTGCCACCGACAAAAAGGGTAAATTTTGTCGCAATTGTAACCGTTCTGGGCACTCGTTCTCAGAATGTCCCTTTATTGAATGTTGCAAATGCAAACAGAAGGGACATATCGGCTCTAACTGTCCCAAACTATTATGTCATTATTGTAAGCTCTCGAGACACCTGATCGCTGCCTGTCTACACGCCCCTCGCGTCCAGATCAGAACAAGTATCTTTCTCGTCCCAACTACTCTCAGAACATGCTTATTTCTACTGCTGCTGCTGCCACTGAATCTACCAACCCTTCTTCTCTCAACCCATCGTCTGTCATTTCATCCGACATTGAGTCTCTTCTTAAACAACGTTTCTCCTTTTCTGGTAATACCTTTGCTGCTCTTTCCACTCCTTCAGGTAATTCTAAATGGTATTTTGACTCTAGTCGTTTTAATCATATGTCTCCTTTGCATCCTCTTTTCTTGTCTTTGTCTACCACTACAAATGCACTCTCTGTCAACACCCCTGATGGTTCCCTTTTGCATGCTACTCATAAGGGTCTCATTTCTCAGTCAAATCTTGATCTCCCTGATACTTATTTTATTCCAAAGTTAAACTTTAATCTTATCTCTGTTGGTCAACTTGTTGATCTTGGTTTTGATGTCCATTTTTCTGTCTCTGATTGTCGTGTGCAGGATCGTCAGACGGGACGGGTCATCAGGACTGGATGAAAGGTTAGAAGGTTGTTTTAGCTTGAGAACCTTCATGTTCCTTCTACACCAAATCTTTGTGTTGTTTCCTCTCCTTCTACTCTTCACCTGTGGCATCGCCGTCTTGCCCATGGCTCCTTAGGGAAATTGTGTCCTCTTTTGTCTAAGGGAGTTTTAGGTCAAGTTAATAATGAGTCTTTTTATCGTATTTCTTGTCAGACTGCTAAACAACCAGCTTTATTTTTTCATAATAATTCTTCTCTTGCCTGTTCTCCTTTTGATCTTATTCATTATGATGTTTGGGGTCCCGCTCCTTCTGCTTCTCTGGGAGGGGCTAGATACTTTGTGGTATTTATTGATGATTATTCACGATTTACTTGAGTTTATTTGATGGCTAATCGTCATGAGCTACCTCAGCTTTATATTAACTTTACTACTATGATTAAAACTCAATTTTCAAAGGCCATTAAAGTTTTTCGTCGTGATAATGCTATGGAATATTGTGACTCCAAACTCTTAAATTTTCTCGCTGAACAGGGAACCTTGTTTTAGTTTTCTTGTCCCGGTACCTCTCAGCAAAATGGAAGAGCTGAACGCAAACACCGTCACATTTTTTACTCTGTTCGTGCAATGCTTCTTTCTTCTTCTTGTCCTGAGCGTACTTGAGGAGAAGCTATTCTCACTGCTGTTCATGTCATCAATCGAATCCCTTTTTCTGTCCTTGGTAACGTTATCCCTTTGAGCGTCTTTATCATACTTCTCCGGATTACAACTCTCTTCATGTTTTTGGTTGTGTCTGCTTTGTTCTTCTTCAGCCTTATGAACATAGTAAACTTGAGCCTCATGCTCGAATGTGTTGTTTTCTTGGTTATGGGACTGAACATAAGGGTTATTGATGTTGGGATCCTATCTCTAGACGTATTCTTATATCTCGTCATGTTGTCTTCTGGGAACATCACATGTTCTCTAGTTTTTCCACTTTTAAGTCCATCCCTTCTACTCATTCACCGTTTTTCAACAATCCCAATGTTGATATTTTTCCTAGTGATGATACTACAGGTTCTATCTCACATCCACCTCTCGAGCATTCTACTCTTCCGCCTTCTCCATCTCCAGATGATTCCAGACCGTACGATGCTCCTGTTCCTGCTATCATGCCTCCCTCCTCCACATGTTCTACTAGGGTAAGAAATCCACCTCCTCATCTTCTTGATTATCATTGTTTCTCTACTATTCTTAATCACCATGAACCTAAGTCATTTCGAGAAGCCTCCACCAATCTCAATTGGCAGCAAGCTATGTAGGAAGAAATCCAGGCGCTTGACAAAACACACACTTGGGACTTGGTTGATCCTCCTTCTGATCAAGATGTTGTGGGTAGTAGATGGGTACACAAGATCAAGAGTCGCTCTGATGGTTCTATTGATCGTTATAAGGCTCCATTGGTTGCTCAAGGTTGCACGCAGGAGTATGGTATTGATTATGAAGAGACTTTTGCCCATGTTGCTCGCCTTACTTCTTTTCGAGCTCTACTTGCCATTGCTGCAGTCAAAAAATGGTCTCTTACTCAGATGGATGTGAAGAATGATTTCCTTAATGATGATTTAAAAAAGAAAGTCTACATGAAACCACCCCCGGAATATCCTTGTCCTTTTGGCAAAGTCTGTCTCTTTCGTAAGGCACTTTATGGTCTTAAGCAAGCTCCTCGTGAATGGTTTGAGAAGTTCAGCACCGCTATTTGCAATCTTGGTTTCACTTGCAGCCCTCATGAAAATGCTCTCTTTATTCGTAAAAGTGAACGTGGGGTTGTTCTTCTACTTCTGTATGTTGATGACATGATTATTACTGGAGATGATGTTGATGGTATCTCTGATCTTAAGGCATCCCTTCACCGCACTTTTGAGATGAAAGATCTTTGTTCTCTCAGTTATTTTCTTGAGCTTGAAGTCATATCTTCAGATGATGGGATCTATCTCTCTCAAGCTAAGTATGCTTCGGATCTTCTTGATCGAGCTGGCATTACAGATGCTCGTACTGAGTCTATTCCTCTAGAACCTAATGTCCGATTTACTCCAATGGATGACACTGTTTTGGATAATCCTAATCTTTATCGGCAGTTAGTTGGAGGTCTTGTTTATTTGACTGTCATATGACTGGACATCACCTATCCAGCTCATGTTCTCAGCCAGTTCTTGTCGGCTCCTCTGCACATTCATCCTTACTCCTGCAAGCATACTCTGATGCTGATTGAGCTGGCGATCCCACTGATCGTCGTTCTACTACTGGTTATTATTTGTTTCTTGGTGACTCTTTCATCTCCTGGCGAGCTAAGAAACAAACATTCAGTGCGCGATCGAGTATCGAGGTTGAATATCGTGCTCTCACTGACACCACTGTCGAGGTTGCCTTGATTCGTTGGCTTCTTGAAGACTTAGGTGCTCCTCAGTCTTCCCCGACTGGTGTTTTTTTTTATAACTGCAGTACTATTCAGATTGCCCATAATGATGTTTTTCACGAACGCACCAAACATATTGAGATTGATTGTCATTTTGTTAGGCAACGTTTTCTTATTGATGTTGTTCGTCTCAGAGCTGTTGGGACATTTGATCAGACTGCTGATATCTTCACAAAGGCTCATCATTCTACTTGATTTCAGACTCTTATATCCAAACTCAAGATGATATCTTTAGCTCCCACTTGATTATGAGGGGGGATGTTAGAGTATATTTAGGAATTAGAATCAATTAGCATTAGTTAGCATATTCTGTATTTATGTTAGAGTATAATTAGGAGCAAATTAGAATCAGTTAGCATCATTTGTGATATTACGTCTTTATTACTTTGATTCCTCTAGTAACTATAAATATTCATTTATACATTATATGTTTCATCATTCAGAATACACACAATATATTCACATGAGATTACTCTCTTGTTTCTAACATCCTTAAGTAGTATATATGTACGGTATTATTTTTTAACTGAAATCATTTAATTTCTGATTCTCCCAATTCGTCTTTTCTCTAAATTATAATCCGTAATTATTTTCATATACCAACATTGTCATCATTAATGTATTTGATTATTAGCGGAAAAATAGTCAAACGAAAAATCCAAAAGTGAAAGCTCATGCATGCAACAAGGAAAGCCCAACAGATTCCAACGGTAATTGCAGTGAATGAGAGATACCTATCACACGCTGTATGCACTCATCAATTATTGAAAAAAAAAAAAAAGAAAAAGAAAAAAAAGATCAGCTTCGTTATGAAGAAACACGTAGTCATGATGATAAACTGAAAAGTTAGTTGAGAGTCAAGACTCCAGACACAATATTTGAATTATGAAATGTCAACTCAATGCAATGTGAATACAGATGATTCTTATGACTTATTATATGCTGCGCACACGCAGAGTGTTTTGTTTTCTTTTGTCTGTTTCCCAGCCCCACCATTGAAGCACAATTGTTCAAATTTCCATTCATTCGAGTTTGATTATAACTCAATGAAATTGAAATTGATTTATAAATTCAATACATTTTCATTATAATTAAACTCAAATTTTATTTATAAAATTTGGTTGAAAGCGAAATGATTTAATGTATTACTTTTTAAATATTATTAATATCTTTTTAGATCGGTCAAAAATCTCGACCCAATCGACCTCATCAAATTATCTTCGGCATTGTCATAAAAAATTCAAAATTATAATAAGATAAGCAAATTACAATTAAAGTAGATCTCTAATATTGTGAAATATATCTTTAATCATTACACCAATCTTTCTCACAGTCAGAGATCTTATATTATTTATCTTTTATACAATTACGCCTTATATTCTTCATCATTTGCATCATTTGTCATAACAACCAACATAGAAAGAGGTTCCGCCTCAACACAAACAATGACAAAATTATTTGGAAGAAAAGAAGTAATATAGAAAGATCTAGTGCTGCAGGTTAATCCTAACCATCCTTAGAATTTATTTCAGTCTTTTTTAAGAAATTTTATTTAGTGACTAGAATTTACTAAATTTTTATATATTTTTAGGAATTTATTTTATTATTTTCCCTTTTCATATTTATAAATTTGAATTTGAATTAATTTTTATGAATAAATTTCAATTTTTTAGACACAGTTACTTTGGCCTACGAATTTTGTTATAATTCATATTTTTAACAAATAAATCTTATCTACTACTAATAATACAATAATGCTATACATACACCTCTGCAACCAACCAAGTCACAACCAAGTCTTTTATCTCCACTCTCACCTAGCGCGTGCATGTACTCAACTCCCAAAATTTGAAAACACGATATTCTCCTTCTCATTTTCTATCTCCTTCTCATTTTCTCTCTCCTTTCCATTTTTTCTGCAACTCCTCCTCCTTTTATTCCTCCTTCTTCTTCCTGCTACTACGTTACCACCGTCGTCATATCGTTGTCATCGCCATCGTTGTTGCCGCCATCATCGTCGTCATCTTCTTGTTCTTCCTCTTCTATTTTCTCTTCTTCATCTTCCTCCTCCACTATTATGTTGTTGTTGTCATTGTCGTTGATGTTGTTGTTGCTGCTGTTGTCCTCGTTAATAATCTTTATCTTTTTTTATACTTCCAGAAACTGAAGCAGATTTTCAAGAAAAATTGAAGCGGATTTTCATAAAAAACTTAACCGAATTTTTAAAAAAATTGAAGCGGATTTTCAATAACAATTGAAGCGGATTTTCATGAAAGACTGAACCAGATTTTCATAAAAAACTTAACCGAATTTTAAAGAAAATTGAAGCGGATTTTCATGAAAATTAGAAGCACGCCTAGAATGTACTCAAATGTACTCCATCTTCTTCTTCTTGTTTCTTCCTTCCTCCTACTCCTCATTCTCTTTCTTTTTCTTCTCCTTCTTCTCATCTTCCTTCTTTTTCTTTGTTCCTACGTCGTTGATGTCGTTGCTGTCGCCTCCGGCGTCGTTACCGTTGCCGTCCTCGTCGGAAGATGATGACCTTGATGATGGGATGAAACACAACGAAAATAAATAAAATAAAAAAAAGAGAGAAGGAAGCGTATTTCAGAAGCGGTGCACTTTTTGAGGTGAGAGAAAACTCTTGCGCTTTGAGGTGAGAGAAAACTCATTTTTTAAAAAGTAACGCGTGTGTCGGAGAGACTTAGTTGAACTTGATTAAGTAAATCACTTGGTTCCTAGTATTTTTGCTAATAATAATGGCCAACTAGGAAGAAGCAATTTCCATATAAGTTCTGATGTTAATTCATTGAAGAAGTGAAGGTCCATTTTGAGTCAAATTTGCCTTTAAAAATGAAACCCATTTTTCCTTCCATTTGCGCGTATCGCATATATTCCTTCTTTCATTTTCCCCACTCGCAGCGGCATGATATAATGCTTTCTGGAAGTAGAAATTAGTCAATTACTACTTCGCATAACTATTTTGCCGGCTTTCAAAACATTAATTTAGTTAATTCTTATATTAGTTTAATTTAGTAAATCACATGCATATGTATAGAAATAATATTCTATGTGTATAAAAAAAATAAATTAATAAATCAGTGCATTATATATAATATGTGAGATATATAATATAGGAAGGTGTTCCGGTATCTCGAAAAGTGAGGTATACCGTATTCTTTTACTTTTTAACTGTTAATCTTTATCATATATTGATTTTATAATTAAAATCAATCAAGATCAACGGCTAAAAAGTGATGGAATATAGTATACCTCACTTTTTGAGATATACCGAAAAACTTTCCTATAATATATGCCGATAAATTGTAGCTTATATGACATTGCCCTCTCTCCCGTTGTAAGAGATTTTGAATTCGAGTATCATCTAAGACACCCAAAACAAAATATGTGAGATATATTTTCAAAATATATGAAAAATTATATAAAAAAAAATTGCATCTGCCTATAGAGTTGTAACTTGTAACTCATTATTAAAGAATTGTAACTTATTGAAGGATCGTTATGGTTTTTCAAATGAATCTTTCTGTTCATGCATTAAACAGATATGTAAACTCATTGTCTATAAATAAGATATCAAATTGGCAGGACACTACACATATTAGTCCATATCCTCACATTTCATTATTTTTATCTCTTCCATCTAAATTCTTTCTTTAAGCGGAGAATAAAAAACAGATAATATCATTCTGTAAAATATTATCCGTGTAAGATTTAATTGTATAAGTGAAAAACAAGTCAGTGACGGATTCAAAAAATTTTCATTGTGGAGGCAAAAGTTACTAAAATAAATTTGGTTAAACATCAATATTTACATTATATATAATAGAAATTAAAAATTGAAAAGGGTTAGTGTACGACTTTTTTCTTTTTTTAAAATCCTTTCATTATATATAATTGTTTTTAAAAAAATATTTTTTTCATTATTTCCCAAACTTATTCAACTCAAAATCTCTTATTTAAATTACTTATAAGCAATTATATTTTTATTCCAATTACTTTTTTTTACTATTTTTACATATATTTAATAAATAAAATAGCTAATTAATAGATTTGTTAAGTCTATTCATACACTAGTATTTATAATTTGATACTATAATATATATGTTAAAAAAACACTAATGAAAACTTAACTATTACTCATTGCAATTTCTAACCATTAATTACCTCATACTCAATTAAAAATAAAGCCTATTTGTTATGATATTTATGGCATTAAAAATATTTTTTAACAAAAACTACAGTAACAAATAATATCAATTAATAGATATATAATATTTTTTGCTAATATAAAAAAAATAATTAAGGCGAAAAAAGCCATTGATAATTTCATTTATATTTAGAAAATTAAATTTTTATTGAGTAATTAAGTAATTTGTAAGTTTCATGGAATATATTATTATTACTTATTAATTTTTTATTAAGTCAATTCATTTATTTTATTATTAATACTAAATTAAATTTAACAAGATATAAAACAACAATAAGGACAAAATAAAATTGTATTTGAATAAAATCTTTTATAATCAATTATGGGGATTGGGGCATAAGTGAAACATTTTTAAAGGTAAGTATACATACTTATATATAACTTCTATTTTAGTTTCAAGATCCCAGTGGGGCAAATGCCCCCTTACCCTCTAATGTGGGTCCGTGCTTGAGTCAAGTGTTATTCATTATATCCTGTAGGAGATTTGTCAATAATCCATTTACTACTAGAAATCAGTCTTTTTTTAGACAATTTTCAAACAAAATTTATTTCGTCTAAATGAGTTTTTAATTTTGACGAATTTTAAAACAAATTTTGGACGACTTTTATTAGTGGTTATAGAACAATATATTCTATTTTAAATTCGTCTATGTTTCGTCCAAAAATTCGGTGCCAAATTTTATTATTTAGCACCATAATTTTCAAATTAATTAACAACGAATTTAGGACAAAAACTAGAAGTTGTATGTAATCCATCTAAATATGCGCAAAAACTTTAGACAAATTTGGGATGCATTTTGAAAATATTAAATCTATTATAAATTTGTCTATAATTAGTCTCTAACTCTCACAAGTTGCCCAAATTATTTTGGACAAATTTAGGATGGAAGTAACATTTTAAATTACTTCTTAAAGAGTATTATTGTTTCAAACAAATTTTAAACACTTATTAAAAAAATTTAACGTTAAGTATAGAAATATTATTTATATTGTATTCGTCTATAATTTGTCACAAATGTTTTGTCTATTATATTGTTATATATATAAAATTTTCATTAAGAAAACAACGTTAATAAATATTATATAATCATAAAAGGAACAAAATTAATAATTATGTATAGTTAAAAATGAATATAAAATTATTAATGATTAATGTTTCTAATATATATGATAGTAAGGAACTCATAGTTTGGTGGTGGAACATACATAACTGAACTCAAGGGACATAGGTTCTAACCTTATCTTTCACATTTTACCTAGGGGTGTTCATGGCCCTGACCAGCCTAAGTTCCGGCCCGGGCCCGATGAAATTTGGGTCATTTTTTGCCCGGCTTCAATATGGCCCGAGTTAAGGTCCAAGCCAATAAAATCAACCCGATGAAAATATGAAACCGGGGCTGGGCCTAGGCTCGGGTCACCCGGTCCCGGCTCGGTGGCCCGGTCGTATATATAAGACCAAATTTTTTAAATAATATACTAGTGTGGATATGAAATAAATTAATGAACAATGAAATATAATTATGTAAGTATATAAGTCTTATTCATTTGAACCACTTTTTGTTCAAGACTCGCTCAATTCATTTCCCAAACTCATTTTTCCCAATTATATTATTTTAAAAATATATTTATTTAAGAATTTGGACTATACTTGAGAATTAAAATTATACTTTACTATTGTGTTTTATTATGTAAAGGCTATATTATGTTTTATTTGAATAAGACTTAAACATTTATGCTATTAGCATGTGATTAATTACTAAATTTTTATTGTTGAAATTTATTTGGAGAAGACCCAGTTTTCGCCCGGGCTTCACCTGGTTTTCACCCGGCCCAAAATCGAAGAGATTTCATTAGGTTTAGGGCCGGGTTAGGGTTTCAAAAATAGACCCGGGGTATATTTTGGGCCGGGTCTGGGTTAGGAGAGACCCGGCTTCACCCAGTTTTATGAACACCCCTAATTTTACCGAATAAATTTATAAGGATACAGTATGGTGTACATGTGGAGAGCTAGAGCACATGCGAAGGACCAGAGGTGGACAAGAGGATTGTTGATCGGTAGTTACATGTGGTTCGATCTAAACCGTTTGATTCTCAATATTGGGCCGATTTTGTTTGAAATTTGTTCGAAATAATTTATTCAAAATTCGTCTAAAAAGCATCATAATAAGTAGAAATTTGACAAACAAACGCCCATCTAAAATTTGTTGGAAATTTATTTAAAAAGATTTTCACACGGAATATAAATTAACAACCAGGATTTTTGGGACGAAAACAATTCGTCTGAATTTTGTCCCAAAAAAAATCTTTATCTCTAACTTGTTTGAAATTTATCTCAATTTTATCTCAAAATTTGTCTGAAAACAACAAATTTCTAGTAGTGATTTTACATACCATTGTTGGATTGTTGGGCGAATTAAGCATAAAGAAAAGTGTATGTAGTACACTCTTTGAAGATTTGTGCAATAATATTCTCTGTTCCTTCCATTGTAGATTAATCTCAAGAACTTCCTATACTCACAATCTTTAGGGTTAATTTCTCCTACTTACAAAAAAAAATGGCTACTGCAACAATGATTTCAGACTTTATCAAACTTGAAAGATATGACGGAGAAAATTTCATAAAATGGCAAAAGAAGATGCACTTTCTACTAACAACATTAGGTACGACTCTGGAACCTCCTTAGATGCTGGCGGTGACGGTAGAATGGGTGGTGGCGACTAGGGTTTCTGTTAGCAAACACAGAACGTGGGTTTGGATGTAGATGGAGAACGTGATTCGGGAGAAGTAACGACGGCCTTGGTGGTGGTTGGGTGGTTGTTGGGGACCAAAAAGGGATTTTGTGGAGTTGAGCGAGAGAAAGAGATGTTCGAATTCAAAGGGGGATAGAGAAGGCAATTTACCCCGCCCCGCGGGGATAGGGACGGGACGGATCCCATGAGCAAATAGGGGAGGGGCCTCACCCCATGGGGACCAGCTAAATGCCTGTCACATATATATAGAGTAAAAAACCCTAATCTCACTCAAACACCCACTCAATCACTCCTTTGTTGTGCCTCCACCCTGACACTCTCTCCCTCCAGACCTCTAACCTCGATATCCTTTGCTGTTTGGCGACGGACAGCGATTTTTCACTTTTCTCTCGAAAATGCCGCGTTTCTCTTCTCTCTCGGTGACGGATGACATTGTCATATTCTATCTCAGGGACGGTGTGCTCCTCTTCTCTCTCGGCGGTAACTGTGACCATGACAACTCAGAAATACTAATATTGGTGAAATTTATGATGTGCTTCCTCTAATTTAGAAATCAGGGTTTTTTTTTTGTTCTTTGATTAGGGCTTATGTTTGTTTTGTTAATCTGTTCTTTGGTTTAGGAATTAGGTGTTTATAGTTTTTTAAAAGTTGAGTATCAATATTAATATTATTGTTGTGTTTTTCTGGAATTAACTTTAGGAATTATGTTTGCTGTGATTTTGATTAGGGCCTTATATTTGATTAAAGAATCTCTTGTTTTATTTATGTTGTTGATTTAGAGAGTCTGATTTTTTCAAAAACTAATTATGTATAATGATTTTTCAGATTTTATCATGTCTTCTACCCTAGAAAATATCAATACACAAGAACCCTTTATAAGTGAAAGTGAAACACAAGGTGTAATGATGTCTATGACAGCGCAGCAAATTGTTGAGTCTCAACTGGCAGCTAATGCAACTTTACCAGCACCAAGTCCAAGTCAACTAGCAGCACAATCAGGAATTGAATGCTTAACTCAGCAATTCCTTGATGATGATGACACGACCGTGGTACTAAAAGAAAATTAACCTCAAATGTATCGAATCATTTCAAGAGACAAAGGATTGACAATGAGTGGAAAACTATTTGCAACTATTGCAAGGCAAAGCTTCTAGGTGACCTGAAGCAGGGGACTTCGCACTTACGTGATCACTTTAAAAGTTGTAAGCTCCGCAAAGCTCGGGACATAAGACAAAGTTTTCTCAAGACAAACACACCACCTAGTGATGAAACAATTCTGGTGGGCTCATATGCTTTTGATCAAGAAAAAGCAAAAAAAAAAAAAAGAAAACCTCTATAGGATGATTTGTATGCATAAGTACCCGTTTTCCATAGTTGAGCATGTTGCGTTCAGACAATTCTGCAGCGATCTTCAACTACTCTTTAAGATGGTTTCTCGAAATACAATAAAGAGTGATAATTATCAAGATGTATGTAAGTGAGAAGGCTAAGATAATGAAGGGACTTTAAAATAATTGTAGTCGTGTTGCAATAACAACTGCTGTGTGGACTTCTAGCAACCAAAATAGAGGTTAAATGGTAGTCATAACACACTTTATTGATGAATTTTGGACTTTGCAGAGCATCATTATGAGGTAATATGTTTATTATTTTTATATTATTGCTTACCTCTTTTTTTTGTATGTTTCTAGTTGTTTGAAATGCTGAATATATATATACTTCTAGTTGTTTGAATTTTTGAAATGTTGAATATGTTTAATATGTATATTTAGGTTTATCTACGTACCTGCTCCGCATACTGCTATTGTCCTTTCTAATGTATTGGTTGAATGCTTGATGGATTGAAATCTTAATAGAAAAATATCTACATCGACAGTTGACAATTATAGCACTAATGATATCATGGTTGATCATATTTTATCTAAGGTGTCACCTAAGCAGTTTTTTGGGGGGAAATGTATTTTATATGCATTGTTGTGCACACATTTTCAATCTAATTGTCAAGGACGTATTACTTATTATATCTAGTGCAATTGAAATGGTGCGAGACAGTGTTTGTTATTGGACTGTTATTCGAGATTATTGAACAAATGACAACAAGCATAATTGCAAAGTTTGAAGAATATTAGGTGCGATTAATGTAGTCATGGCTGTGTGATGCGCGGCCTTCGGAATCGAAACTCGTTGTAGCAAGTTCCGAACCAGGCTTACAGATACCGCGATCGAGGTTTAGTTAAGATGTGTCACAAAGCTGCAACCAAGTTAAAAATACTGAGTACGAGACTCGGGTCATTATCCCTAGAAAGTGAAAGATATGGTTCGCTTTTCATTGAGAAAATATCGGGATGGTTGCAATTGTTGTTGAGAGCAGAGCGCAAATAACAGACTAAAAACATCAATGAATTAAAGAGTGTCCCACCATGGGTTGAAATACCATGCGTCCCTATGATCATTACCGATCCCAGATTAGATGGACTGTTACTTAAATGAAACTAACCACCACTGTCTAATGGTCGGGTGGCGGAGTTAACCCCTATCCGAATGTCTTAGGCATATACAACAGCGAGGAACCTAGGTCTTGCAACAGAACTCGAATAAATTCGCATCACTGATTAAATTCACCAGTGGTGCAACTGCACCGAATTAAGTCTGTATTGTTAAGTTCCCCATGCTGTCGGCAAGGGCGTAGCGTTAGCGGTATTGGAATTAACTTCGTTCCTCTCATCCGTGGCCCTTAGGGATCAGCAGCTAAGGTCATCCAAACATTTCAACCCATAGCCGAGACACAAGGTCACTACTCGCTACTAACGAAAATCATAGTTGCAGAAATAAAACAGATAGTATAACAGTAAGACATAATGACAAAATAGCAGAAAACAAACAGACAGAGTAACGGCAGTAAAATTGATAAATTTGGAATTGAAATCCACAGAGTAACAGTATATAAAAACAGACAATAAAAACAGTAAAATGTTTGGCTAGTGAAAATGATAAAAGCTAATGGAAACCTAGACTAAACTATAGAAATGGTGTGTGGGCTCTCTTCAAAATGGTAGTGGCATCCTCTATTTATAGATTTTAAAATCCTCTGTTGCGTACAAATTGGACCATTGGGTGCGTACGCACTAGGCTCCGTTCTCAGCTCTGGGTGTGCCGCCCAAGGCTAGTAGGTGCGTACGCATAGGTCCTTGGATGCGTATGCACAGGCTTCAGAATTTGGCCTTCTAGGTTTTCTTTGCGATCTTCTCGTTCCTCTCTTCCTTTTTAGCTACTTACGCTCCGAACTGTACTTGTTAAATCCTGAAACACTTGAACGCACATATCAAGGCATCATACTGAACGGGAAACGGGTGAAAACACAATAAAAATTCGCTAAAATAGCAAGTAATTACATTTACATCCCTAAGGAACAATTATTCACAAACAAGCTTATTTTGCTAGTATTTAAGTGGTGAAAGGTCGATAATTGATCAATTTATGGTATGAAATTATCCATCAAAATGGGGTTTATAACTGTGGGAACATTTTGGACCCTAAGTATAAAATGCTCCTTTTAAACTTTTTTTTCCTAAGATACATGGATCAAGGCCATTTGATGAGATTGAAAAGGTGAAATTTTTTATTAAAATTTGATTAGAGAGTATGCAAACAAGGATAGAAAAAGAGCGAGTGTAAATTTATCATCCACCACCCCAAGATCTACTCAAGGGTCTAACATGGATGAAGATTGGGAAGCAGATTTTGCCTCATGTTAATGAAGAGTCGGCATTGACTGATAAAAAAGTATGAATTAGATCATTATTTGGATGAAAAAGTGTTGACTAAATAAAAAAATGAAGAGTTTGATAGTTTAGGATGGTGGAAATCAAATGGATTGAAATTCCAACATTGCAGCATTTTGAAAGAGATTTTCTTGCAATTCCAATCTCTACAATTGCTTCAGAGTCATCATCACTTAGCATTGGTGGTCGAGTTATTACACCACACAGAAATTAGTTACTTCCACTATTTACATTAGAGGCTTTAATGTGATACCAAGATCGGTTTTGGAATGAGTACAAAGGTAATATAATAATTACAAACATTCTTCTTACATTATGATTGAATAATTTTATTAATTTTTTTTATTGTTATTAACATTTTAGGGGATTTAACAGTAAAAGTGTATTACGAAGACTTTACTATACAAGTTCCTGACCCAAATGATACTACTTTAATGAATTTTGTTATTGATTTAGTTTTATTGAATCAAATTAACTATGTGTATATACTTTAGATATTTAATAGCTAATTGTTGTTGTTTTTCTTACTACAGGAAGAAAGTACCATCACACAAGCTTGAGTGGTCACCAAGATGTTTCCTACTCTTGTTGTATTTGATTTTAATTTTTTTTGTTGATTTCTTGGATATTATGTTTGCCATACACTACAAAAAATTATTGGAATTCCGTCGGGCTTTTTTGTTGAATTCAATGGTTTTCGAATTTCCGTCAAATTTTTCATCGGATCCATAGCTGTCGAAAAATGACTCGATCGAAATATATTTACGTCACATTTTGGAATTCCAATGGTAATTCTTGTTGGATTGGAAGCAGTTTCAACGTTGAAGAACAAATTTAAAACTTTTTCTTCGGATCTGAATATGTCAAAAAAGATCTGACGAAAATGAGTTCGACGTTGAAAAAATATCTGACGGAAAATCCCATGGAAAATCTGACAAAAATTAAGCAGAACAGAAATAATAAAATTTTATTTGTTATTCACTACTACAGAAATTTGACCTGATACTCAGTTGTGTAAATAAAATTAAAAGTGATTTCATTGGACAAAGAACAGAAAATCCGAAGTGAAACATTATTCAAACACAAGAAAAATACAAATGTCTAACAATACTATCCATACATGAATAAATGAAAGTGTTCCTAACTGAAGGAAAACGAATAAGGCTAAGTTATCTGTACTTAGTTGTGCATAATTAGAATCATTACTTAGTTATCATGTTCTCCTCATAAACATATAGTTGACTTAGAACTTTCCTTGTGCTATTAAGATATTACAGCAATTGCAAGGAGCAATTACAAATTACAGCAACAGTCAACAAGATTATACAATAGTACTACTTCCTTAATTAGCCCATATAACATAAACTTGAATTCTTGAACCAATTTTTTTTAAAACATTATGTAAAGCAATTACAATGACCCCAACAATTCAAAAGCAATTAGAACATAATTTAAATTACACTAATTTTTATTTCTTAAAATAAATTATTTTAAAATCCCTAAATTTTGTCTAGTTATGAGCCTATTAAATTTGGTAATTAAAATTTTTTTTTTAAAAAACCCTAAACTTACAATTTTTTAGCAGGGAAGGTGGTGGCTTCAAGAAGCTGCAGCGGTGGTGGCTCCAGTAAGCAGCAGCAGTAACAACCTACATTGAGAGAGAGACAGACAGATAGCTTCAATAGGAAAGAGAGAGACATACAGAAAGAGAGAGACCAGAATCAACGGTGGAGTTGTGAACTTGAATGGTGGTGACCCTACTCCGATGGCGACGACGTCTCGTGGTGGTGAGCTCTACGAGGGGAGAGAAAGCAGGGTTGAGAGCAAATCGGTTTACGGCTTCCATCGGCTCCCTCGTCAGAGTTTTGGGGTCAGTGGCGGCGGCTAATGGGTGGTGGTTTCTGGTGGTCGAGGTTGAGAGAGAGTGGTGGGGAGTGTGTGTTTAGGGTTTAGAAAGTGAGATTGGTGGTTCTGCCTTGAGGAAGAAGATGCGTTGATGGTTATTTTAGATTTTTCGTCGGATTTTTCGTCTGACAAATCCGAAGGAAAGGTGTTCCTCAATTAGTGAAACGATGCATTTGGATGTTTAGGGTTTCCGTCGAATAAATCCAACGATAAATCCCACAATAACATTCGCACCATTTATTTAGTCTTTCACGCAAAAATTTTTCGACAGAGTTTCCGTTAGAGTTGTTGATCTGACGGTAATATCCATGCATTGAACTTGGCCAACACAATTTCGTTGATAAGCTGATGGAAAATCCGACGAAAACTTTAGATGGAAAAATCAGACGATTTCCAGAAACATTCTTATAGTGATAAACTTGTGTTTCAATGTACTAAATATTAATAAGTTGAATTTCATTGTGATGTATTGAATTTTTAGGTGTTGTATTGAATTTTGTTTAGTTAAACTGTATGGTTATTTTAATTTTAAAAAATTACATTTAAATTCATGGATATCTGCAGATATCCGCTTTCCCCGCGGGAATATCTAAATGGGGACCTATGAATCCCCATTGCCATCTCTAAATGGGGGGACAAAGTCTTGGATGCTGCTTATGTCGTGCTTTCCATCGAAAAAATCTTACGGAAAGCTAACGCAACGATGCATTTCCCCGATACATGTTATTATTGTCAGGTTTTTTCGTCGAATTACTGATAGTAATCCCTACGCCTCTTAAAAAGCCTTTTGTACCAAGACCTTTCCGTAGGAGTTTGCAATAGATTCTTAAATTCGATGATAACTCATTACCATTGAATCTGGTTATACCATTTCCGACGCAAAGGTGACGGAAAATCCGTTGGTTTATCGCAAGTTTCTTGTAGTGGTGGCGTATGTTCTCACCACACCAAGGGCTTGGGAAGTTGAAGGATGGTCCATTAAAGAAACTCGAATAAGAAAAAAATGGGTCAACGATGACTACATTTACACTAGGTATATATTTTCAATGGTATGACTGAATTTCTACCAAAATGTTGAAAGCGCAAAAAAATTGTAGGACAAATTGAAAGCAAAATATACATGTAAGAAATTTCTTGTCACCTGCTTTAATAATTATAAGATAGTTAATTATAGGTTTTTATGGAGCAGTTGCTTGAAATTGAATAAATAAATGCAAAAGAATTCAAAAGAAATTATCTCTTCAATCCTCCTCAAATTTTTTGGCATTGCCATAAAAGATTTAAGAAAGATTTAAAGTTACCGCAACATAAAATAAATAAGGCACCAATCATTAAATCAAGCTATTTGACAATCACAGGTCTCCTAATTCTTTATGATTTATACAGATGCACCATGTGGCTTGTATCCCTTCACCATTTAAAACATTATGAACAAATTAGATTGGATCTAGCATTTTTAAAACAGACCTAAACCAATCCAACCCAATTAAAATGGGATTAGTTCATTTTGGTAATCGGATAACTCATAGAAATTAAAGTAAAAATAAAAAAAAAAGTTATAGACCAATGATAAGTAATAAGAAATACAGTAAATATTTTTTAAAAAAAATTAATTAATTAATTAAAATTAGAAATTATTATTGTAAATACCGTGACAAACTAATATTACAATAATACTACATATGTACCTATTTTATATAACTAAGTTTAATCAAGCATTTGCAACCTATTTTCACCAAAAGAGTGTGAAAACACGCGCCTCTTCTTACGTGCTCACTATCTTCTTCTTTTCCTCATCCTCCTCCTCCTCTACTCTGTTGCCGTCACCGTCGTTGTCATTGTCCCTACTATTGTCATTGTCGTCTTCATCTTTTTCCTTTTCCATTTTCTTTTCTATTTCTTCCTCCTCATCCTCCTTTTTCATTGCTTTTTTCAACAAAAACAAATCGAATTTGTTGAAAAAGCAAAATGAATTTCTTCGAAAAAAATGAAATGCATTTTATCAAAAAAATGAACTAGATTTCTTCTCATCTTCATCATCTTCTTCTTCTTCTTCAACGAATTGCATTTCATTGAAAAAAAAAAGCTGAATTTCATTGTAAAAACGAGTCGAAATTCGTTGAAAAAAGAACCGTATTATTTTTCTTCTTCTTCTCCTTTTCCTCTTCGGAATTCCTCATCCACTATGCTATCCATCTTTTACCTCATTCATTGTGTTATCCTTCTTTTTCTTCATCTTCATCTCACTACCAATGTTGTTATCGCCGTCGTCGTTGTTTCCTCCTCCTCCTCTCTCCTTCTCCTAGTCATCGGAAGAAGCAGCAAAGAAATCCATCTTAAAGAGAAAAAGAATGATAAGAGGAAAATGAAGAAAGAAGAAGGAGCTTGTTTGAAGCAGTAACGCTGCAAGAAGAAGAAGTTGCTGCTAATGTTGTAAGCGCGTGAACGAAACCAACTTTAGTTGGTAAAAATGTTTGGTTATCTAGATTTATTATTAATATTATGGATTACTAATAAGCTACTCTCTCATGTCCAAATCGAATTACCAGCACCCAACTAATGTATCAGAATAAACTCTCGTCATATAAAAGAAGTAAAAAGTATTTGGACAAAGTTTCTTTTTTCGTTGTCAATCTTACTTTGATTTTTTCTGCAATTTAAGAGGGCACAAAATTAATCATAATGTGCCATCATTTGGCCACCTTCTCATCGACACATAATAAAGATTAAAGATACGATATTTATGCATTAACATTATTATATCCATCACGATGTAATATGCTTGATCTAAAAGTTGATGCTAAGTAGCTAGATGCACCCAATTTGTGTGTTTTTGTCTTATGTGGGGAAGACCATAATCTGGTTCCTGGTCTACGAGCTAAGTCAAGTCATGCAACTACCACTTAATTAATATATATGGTAATGGTACGGTGGAGTAAGAATGAGGTCACCAAGCTTACATAATCCAAACCCTGCCTATACTCCATTTCCTTTTTCCTAACTAAACTGTCATATGGCTCTCTTGTAATAAGTGCTATAATAATCATGTCATTTGTGTTATTTTTTTTTTTTTTTTTTGGATGTCTATAAGCTAATTAAGTGTAATATAATTTACGTGTTGAATTTGATTTTCGGGGCCATTTGAAGCTACCAAATAATATAAAGGGTGTGTTTAGTATGTACGTATATATCTCCCGGAACATACAATAATAGAAATATAAATACAAAGACAGGTGGAGTTTGAGATAGAAACGAGTAAATGAATAAAAGTACGTATAATGAAACAATTTGGAGTTGATAAAAAAAAAGGTAATCAAATTTGTAAATAATGATACGAAACCAATGTTAGAAAGCCGTTAAGGAGTCAATAAATTTAATTAGAGAGATGATGGAACTAGAAAAGGAAAAGAAAAAGAAAAAAAAATATTGACTATTATAGGTCACAAATATTGTTGATTTCATAGACTTTCTCATATTAAAATTCAGATTAAAAGATTATTTTCGACTAACAAAAGTATACTTTAGCGCTTACGAATCTACCAAGGACACATATAATTTTATCTATTAAAATCAATCTTTAGGTATATATTGATATTTATGAAATTTGGTGGGTACATTTGTTTCACTCAATATGTACTTTTCTCCGTGACAAAATTTTTGTGTGTTTAAACTTTTAACAAAAGTTTTTTGCAGCGAGTTTCTGAAATGCTTGCGATACAAGTAACTAACCATATATACACACAACTAACTACAATAATTAAATTATGTCAGCTAAGCTTGCTTAATCAAACGCGTCTTAACTAACTTGCTATGAAATAACTTCCAACTAACTCCTATATGTATGTGTAACATAAAGTTAGAAACTTATAATTAAAATTGTGAAGCAGAAACCAAACTTTAATTATAAAATGGGGGATATTATTGAAAGGAAACATGTACATAGCACATCCGTCTAAAAGAAATTAAAGCCAGCATATACATTATGCTGATCGATGTGGTGATGATCAGGAATTTATTGGTTATGTGATATGACATTTCATGGCTTAACTAAATTTTTGGATTGAAAAAATTTGGTAGTCATAATTTTTTAATCATAGATAACCATTACTTTTTATTTTGTCTTTTATTTTTATTTATAAATTGCTATTGAATTAATAATGCATATTATTAGATGCTATAATATATAATTACGGATGTTATTTACATAAATTTATAGGTCTTAAATATGGTAGCTTTCATTTATGGTTACATATCATTATTCTTTTTGATTTCGCACTTTTAAAAATATCTATTTTGTCAAACCAATAAGTCATTTATTTTTATATTAAATAGAAGATCATTCTGTCAATATCAAAGAGTACAAAAACGAACTTCTATTTGACATAAAATAAACAGTAAGTATAAGGAACCCATACTGCTTTGGCCAATAAATAATCAATACTTTCTCTCTCCTTTTTCTCTCTACCATCCTTCACACCGAGCCTCTCAAGCCTTCACCACAACGATGCCACCTCCATCCGCGGCAGCGGCCGTCAACAGCCTCACACACGGTCTACTAACTTCATTTCTCTCTCTCCAGTAGTCATCCTCCACAAGTTGTGGCAGCTTGTTCAACTACAACAACGGCAGACGTAGCAACGCCAGCCTCTCTTTCATTACCGCCATCGCCGTCTCTTCATCTTCCTCTCCTTCATCGTGCCAGCCATCGTCGCCGCTTCTTCTTCTTCTTCCTCCCACAAGACACAACGCCGACCACCTCTCCTTCCACTGTGCCTAGCTACATCAGAATCGCCGCTGTCGTTTAGCATCTTGAACGCTTCAATGGCTTCAAGAGTTTTTAGATCTGCAAGGCTTCAATGGCTTCAGGAGTTTTTAGAGGCACCTCTTCACCTTCGTTGAGACTCTTCTGCTTCTTCCTCGTCCGCTTCCGTGTCCTCTGCCACAAGTTCTTCTTTTTTTTTTTCTTCTTGCAGTTGTGTTTTGTTGTGTTACGGTTATGGTGGTGGTGACGTGTGGTGGTGCTTGTTGTTGTTGTTCTGGTGGTGGTGGTGCTGCTGTAGTTGGTGATGGTGGTGAAGTTACGAATGATAATTGTATCCTATTTTGGATGATAAGTTGTATTTGTTTCGGATGATAATTATATTGGTAAGAGTTTAGAGTTAAAGGTTATGGATGATAATTGTATTTTGTTTTGGAAGATAACTTGTATCTGTTTCGGTTGATAAGGTTTTTTAGTTTTGAATGATACTTTCGCCGTTTTGGATAATAACTACTAATTGAATTTATTGGCTCCTTAATGGCTCTTCTAATGTTGGTTTTCTAGCATTACTATAAAATAAATAACTTAGTTGGATTTATTTGAGCAAAATAAATAATATATCTCTAAAATTATTATTTAAAATATATATAATATAGGATGATCAAAAGGTTGTTATAAAAAAATCGTCATTTTTCCCCATAATAGGTATGAACATGCATAGAAATTAATTAAGAAGCATCTCAAATGCACCATTATTTATGATAATCCTAATTATAATTAAGTTCATCAGTTAAAATAATTAAATTATCATAAATTACAGTATACTTGAAATGTTTCTTACATTTTATATCTACTATGATGGGTGTTAGGTGACTTAAGATATTGTTTTGTTTGGTAATGGCCAATGCAACCTAACATGATAACAATGATATTAATATATGGAAAGCAAATGCCTTTAGAATGGTTACTTTTTTTTTTTTTTTTTTTGACTAGAATTCGAGGTTACTTGATAAGCCAGCAAATAATTTCATATCTTTTTGGTCAACATAGGTCAAGTACGTAAAGTAGCCAGTGGGGTGTACATATATATATAACTTGGTTGGTTTGATGATTAGCTATCGTTTAAATAAGAGCGTGAATTTTTTGCGTATGCAATAATTCATTAGTTTAGATAGCAAATTATTAAATAAAATTCATATTAGTGGTTGATTAGTTTTTATCCTCTCGGACCGGAAATATTATGAGAAACAATATATATATATATAATATTTTTTCAATCAGCCAATAAATTATAATTCAAATGAATTTATCGCTTTCTTCAACAGAGATTTTGAGTTCGAACTGGTACCCTAATATATATTTTGGCGGAAAAAAAATATTCAATCAAAATATGCAGTTTGGCTTGATTTATTTGGTGCTAATACAGGAGCAATAGTTGATTATTAAAGTACAAAATATAAATACCTTGTAGAATCAATGATGTCAATACACCATTATAGTTTCTTAAGTTAAAATATACCCTGTAAATAAAATACATAACCTGAGAACTATTCGCTACCTAAGATTTCTTTGAAAAATATTCATCCAATTTAATTTGTTGTCACACTATCCCTGACGGAATTGCTACTACAGCTATCAACTATTTTCAAGAGCTTTTCAGCACTTCTCACCCTAATTCAGCGGCAGAGATTCTCAGAGATTTGCCTAGAAAACTTGATGATGCTACTAATAGTAGGCTGACTAGTAGAGTTACAGCTGAAGAGATCAAGAATGCTACATTCTCGATTAATTCTTTTGCCGCTCCGGGAGAGGATGGCTTCACAGCCAGATTTTATCAATTTTATTGGGAGATAATTAAAGATGATCTTATTAATGCAGTTACTAGTTTCTTTGCAGGTGCTAGAATGCTAAAGGCTTTGAATCATACTCAAATTTGTCTTATTCCTAAAGTTCAGGCTGCTGATTCTATGAGATTGATAAGGTCGATCAGCCTTAGTTCTGTCTTTTATAAGATTATCTCGAAGATCCTAGTTCACCGAATGCAAGGTACCTTAGATCACATTATTTCAAAAAACCAGAGTGCTTTTATTCGAGGCAGACTCATAAGTGATAATATCCTTATTGCCCATGAGCTAATGCACTTCTTGAAGCACAAAAGGCATGGATCTAATGATGTAGCCTTGAAACTCGACATGAGTAAGGCATACGACCGTGTTGAGTGGAGTTTCATTTGGGTCATTATGGAGAAAGTGGGCTTCTCTAGAAAATGGATTGGCTGGATACAACAATGTGTTACTACGGTTACCTATTCCGCGATTGTTAATGGTCTATCATATGGTTTCTTCTCCCCATCTCGAGGCCTTCGCCAGGGTGATCCTCTTTCCCCATTTCTATTCTTATTATGTACTGAGGGGCTGTCTTTTCTGCTAAACAAGGGTGAACTTTCCAACTCATTCTCGAGTATTAAGCTCAATCGTCGCTGTCCTACTATTAGCCACCTTTTCTTTGCCGATGATTCAATCCTTTTCTGCAAAGCTACTAATGAGGAATGTTTGCAGCTACTAGCTATTCTTAATTCCTACAGCTCTCTGAGTGGCCAAATTCTCAATCTCTCAAAATCCTCTCTGTTCTTCAGTAAGAATACTTCTCCCTCAACTCGGCACTATCTCTCACAGCTTCTACAAATTCCTCACACTGGTGCTCAAAACAAATATCTAGGTCTCCCGGCAATTATTCAACAATCTAAAAAGGAAACCTTCAGTTACATCAAGGACAGGGTTGAGAAGAAGCTTCAGATGTGGAAACGATCTATGTTATCATCTAGTGGTCGTGAAGTTCTAATCAAAGCAGTGGTTGTGGCTACTGCTGTCCCTCTCTACACTCTCTCATGTTTCAAACTGCCTGATTCTCTCTTGGAGGAAATCCATAGTAAGATCATGAACTTTTGGTGGGGTCAAAGAGGAGGAGAACGAAAACAGCACTGGATTAGTTGGGATATTATATGCAGAGATAAAAATTAAGGCGGATTGGGTTTCAAGGACCTCAAAGCTTTCAATTTGGCTATGTTAGCTAAATAGGGTTGGAGAACTCTCACTAGGCCTAACTCTCTAATCAGTAAAATTTACAAGGGCAGGTATTTCTCTTTTACTGACTTTTCTACTGCTGTTGTTGGTAACCATCCCTCTTGGGCATGGAGAAGTTTACTTGAAGGCAGGAAGGTCCTAGAAATTAAAAGGGTATGCATTGGAAAGTCTGCACTGGCTCATACATCAGAATCTATGAGGATCCGTGGTTACAAAAATTCAATCCTATAGCTCTCTATCAGCCACATAATGCACAATCAGAGTTACGATGGGTTTCTCAACTCATTGGAGATAATAAGCAGTGGAATTCAGATCTGATTCGAAGCAGTTTCATACCAGAAATAGCTACTGAAATTCTTCATACAGTTATTAGTGATAGCAGAATAGATTCACTTACTTGGTCCTTGGAGAGAAATGGTCGCTATTCGGTTGCTTCTGGGTACAAGATAGCGTTTCAATTATTCCATCCTCCAATCGCTCATCTTCCTGTCCAATGTCGCCAGAAATCTCTCTGGAAGTCGCTATGGGACCTGCGCTGCCCTCCCAATGTGAAGGTCTTCATTTGGAAGGCTCTCCATGATGGGATCCCAGTTCGCCATCGCCGTCGCCTGAAACGAAGAATCCCTGCTGTTGATGATTCATGCCCTAGATGTAACACATTGGGGGAAACCTCTCTTCATTGCCTGGTTCAATGTCCGTTTGCTGAAGAGGTTTGGCACAAATCAAGCTTCCAACCTGCGTCGATTTCTGGTAACTCAGATAGCTTTTGGACTTGGTGGAGTCGAATGGTTCAGAATCTGCAACGACAAAGCAACTGGAGAAAGAAAGCAAGTTATATGGCAAACATATTATGGAACTTGTGGATTGAGAGAAATCGAAGAATATTTGAACAGACAAGTACCTCACCCGATGTTGTGTTCTCAGCAGCAATGTCTCTAATTGCTGAGTACCATCAACACCATCCGCCATAGCCTAGTCGTTTACTCTTCCCCATCTTTATTTTCCTTTCCCTTTCAGTTTAATATTTTCCATAATTACAAGTGGAGATCCCACATTTTTTTCTTATTTGGTTGTCCTAGCTTTAGACCCTACCCTCAATGTAACCATTTTATTACATCAATGAAATGTGCTACAACTGTCTTCGAAAAGAAAAAAAAAAAACTCCCATTCCTTCATAACATGAACGAAATTAAGCATTACCCATGATATGGAATTATGGCCCGGTCGTTTATATGTAAATGAAGGTGGATGAATATTTTAAAATTATTTTTATATGAAAATTTTTTAAGTAAATTGAATGATTAGATTTTAGCATGTATAAAAATATTGTCTCTTTAATAATGTTGCAATTCCTTTTATAGTGTAGTTTTAAGGGCAAAACCTTCATGTGAGGATTTTTAAATCTTCATTATAATAGTTGCCATAAATGAAACGTTATTGGTGAATGTATATGTATTTATTTATTTGTCCAAAAAAAAGATAATTCTCATATTTTTTTTATGATTCAAATTTTTTGTGTTATATTTTATTATTTTTATGTGAGACTTCATTATTTCGACACATGGTACATAAGTCTATTAAGTGTGAAAACATATAAATAATATATGTATGTGTGTACACCTAAATTTATTTCAATGTAGTTACGATTCATTCTTAAATTAAACAGTCCTAACTAAAAATACATTACCTTGAACATGATTAAGATTTATTTTCTTATTGCCTTGGAAAATAACTCGAATTTTATTATAAGCCAGTAAGCTACTTCCACAGTTTCTCGAGATAATTGTTTCTTTTAATGTGACGAGAGGTTCATGAACAAACCGAATCAATGGGAAAAAAAAAAGCATTGAATGAAACATTTCACAAAACACAACTATCATCCCTCTAAAGGGTATGATATACGTGGTAGTAATTTTTTCGTGAATATAAAATATAATAAATAAAGAATTAAGATTTGTTTAATTAAAAAAGTGCATCATTTCTTATTTCGTAACTATCGTTTAAGTAAAAATTTTTATTTATTAATTTTATATTAATTTTTAAGATTTTAAAAAATTAACTTACTAATTAATTTATTAGGTTTTTTTTTAAATTGTGGGGAAAAAAGAAAATTTTTAAAAAATAAAACTTGTTATTTTGTTTTTAACCTCTAGTAACCAAGCATTGTCTATTAGACTGCCTACTTCATTTTTAGCACATTACTCGTCCTTATTTATTTATAATAATATTAAAAGATAAAAAAATTTTAAGTGTATACCTATTTTACTCAATTAAGTTAAATCAAGTCATTTATTTTAAGTTAAATAGAAGATCATTTCAATGTCAAATAGAAATTTATTAACATGCTATTTTTTATATTATTTGATATCAAAGTAATAATTTTTTTATAAAAGTAAATAACTTAATTGAAAAAAATAGATGTACACTTAGTATTATCCTAAAAGATGTTTCTAAAATGACCATACAAAATCTTAAATTGTTCTTTAAATATGATTATAAATACTAGTACAACAACAACAAAGTCTTATCGTATTAGATGGGGTAGGCTAAATGAATTGAACGACGACATTAAATTATATCGTGTAATAATGTTTATAAAAAGAGGTTTATACATAAATCTTCTTTGCTCACTCTACGTATGGTCTTTTTGGGCCTTGGTGTATCTTTCACCCTTTTCATCTTAAATTTTATCTATCCTCATGCTCTACCATTTTCTCCTAAATATGAGATTGTCTTTTTTATAGTATGTATTACTCTAATTCGACAAGTTGAGAATTAATTTACAGTAGATTTCAGCTCTATTTAAAGAGTTTGTCTAGTCATTGGCCAATGGGTTGGAGTATGAGAAGACAAGATTCAAACTTTTTACATTATTTAAAGAATTTAATTTCCATGCACTGACGGTGTAAAAGAGTTTTATAGATACATCCAATCAGATGTTACCACATCATCAAAAACAATTAATTTTCAAGCCCACTACTTCTATAGTCAAATAAATGCATGAATCTGATTGGATGACTGTGTAAAACTCTTTACACTGTGCATCAAAATTAAACTCGCACATGTTTTTTTTTCCCATGATTGTATATGGTTTTCAGATACATATTGGTCCAAATGGCGTAATACTGAGATCCAAACAGTGCAATGACAACCAGTTCAACCCAGGCCATTTTGACCCAAAAAATAAACTTAAGACAATAAACAAGAAAAAAAAGGTTTATGGACAACTGGACATCACAAAGAGTGGGGAAGAAAGGCATTTGGATATGGATAACAAACTAGATAAGACATTGTCTAGTACAAAACAGAAAGCCCTACTTTTTTTGGCAACAAGCCCTGCGTTGTTATCATTTTCTTTTGTGTGGGTAACATAAGTTAGCCTTTTAAGGCCCAAAATCCTTTCAAGAAGAAACAGTAAACCTTTACGAAAGTGTGCTCAATGCTCATGATTTTGTTTTTGGGCAGTACGCTCATGGTTATTACTCTACACAATGTTTCAGGCAATTCAGAACCCCAAAAATCCAGCCCATAAAAAAAAATCCATGGCGATAACCAAGAAAAAATCCCAAAACATAGAATATTTTCTTTTTTATTTTAGAGCAAATTACTAATGGAAATAAATTTGGCTTCAATACATACTATACGTCTATACAAATATGCAAAGTTGCAAAACATTACACTTCTGTGTGATCCTACTAAATTGTTGCAGGCGTGTAAAAAATTGTGTTCGGTGTGTGGTTCATGGGAGGGATGAGGCGATTTATATGAATTTGATTTGGTTAAAGAATCTGATTTGGTGGAGTTGAGTAATTTTGAGGTAGGTTTTATTTTTTCATTACTTTGCCCTCGAGTTTAGTAAATTTGTCTTCTTAATGGTTGTCTCATTTTAATCCTAGTTTTCCAAATTCCAAGTAAAAACTTAGTCTTGTCTATCAATTTTTCATCAACATTGACTTTATCAGTCTTAATTTATTTAATGACATGGAGAGTTAGATTTGTTTTTAGTGAAAACTGAAAAAGAGGAGAATATGACTTGACAGTAACTTTCTTTTTAATAGATAAATTGATAAAGAAATGTTTGGTTAACATTTTTTTTTAACTAAGCACAATTGAGTCTTCTTTCTTATTTTTATACATCTCCTTCCTCTCTTCTTTTTCTTCAAATAAAATTTATGTGGTTAATTTTTATTGATTTTAAACCAATTTAATTAGACATATTTCCAAAAATACTTATACACTTAGCAATACCCAAATTAATACAACAATATTATTGTTATTTTATAATTCTGAAAATAATGTGCATCAGAAGGTCTCAGAAAACGATAAGGTTAATCTTCATGTGAAATAGAAGAAAACTATATATTATTGTAGTCGTTCAAACTAATTTCATTAGTCTTTAGGAGGCTGAACGGTGGCAGTGACCCTTTGTGAAACTGAAGCTAATAAAGCAAAGGAGAAAGTTTAGAGGAGAGTGGTGAGAGCGTTTGTTTTCTTTCTTTTTCTTTTCTACATGCAAATACACATAGTTAACACTAAAAAGACAAAACAAGAACAAAAACAAAATCTAAATCAAGATCAATATACGTGAGAAGGAAGAAAAGAAGTAATAACTAATAATAGAAACACGGAATCGTCTTAGTTTAGTCAAAGAGTGATTTTTTCTCAACTACCTTCAAACACGATTGTAATAAAATTACATGATACTCATCTCATCATTCAACCAAACAAAGTGTAAAATTTCATGGTTAAACAGACTTTATCATGTGATAGTTGAACACTGACATGAAAAAGATAGTAAAACATACATAGTGAAGGGAAGTAGGTGTATCTTGAACGATAATTACTATAAATAGGAGTGTTGAAATCTAAACCGATTCAAATTAAACGGCACATCCAACCCAAACCAAACCAAAATCGATTAAATTGGATTTGATTGGATTTTGAAATTGACAAATCGTATGGATTGGATCGGATTTCGGATCTCCTTCTCAAAACCAATCCAATCCAATCCAAACCACATAATGTGATATAATAGTATTATTTTACTATTAAATTTAAAAATTTTTCTTATAATATATTCAATATTATACATTTTTATCTTATTTATCTACTATTATTATGTAGTGAACATTTTATAAATTTAAAATGAAATTTATCTATTTATTTATTTTAATCAATTTATGATTTTGCTTTTATTATTAATTTATTATGTTATTGTTGATTTTTTAAAATACCATTAAGATTTATCATTATATTGTTAATTATTTAATATTCTAATGTTGAGATTTATTGTGTATTTTTAACTATTTTTAAATACGGTTTTACTATTTGAACAAGTGATTTACTAAACCAAGTGGTTAATCAAGTGATTTAAAAAAACAACCACCACTCTCACTTTTTCATTAAGAAACACGTGTTTACACGCGTTTAGAAACTGCTTGTTTCTTTACGCCGCCAAACACATTCATCTTCTTATTCGTCTGCATCTTCTTCTTCTTCGTCTGTCACGTCTTCTTCTTCTTCTTCTTCTTCTTCTTCTTCTTCCAGATCTGCATCTTCTTCATCCGTCATGTCTTCTTCTTCTTCTTCTTCTTCTTCTCTGGTTTATGTTGTTGCTGTTGTTGTTGTTGTTGCTGCTGCTGTTGCTGTTTTTGTTATTGCTGTACAGAAATAGAAATCAAAATTGTGCAGAAATATAAAGCAGCATTGCGCATAAATATAAAGAAACATTGCGCAGAAACAGAAACCAATAATTCGCAGAAATATAAAGCACCATTGCGCAGAAACTGAAACCAATAATTCGCAGAAATAAAACCTCCTCCTTCTTCTTCTTCTTCGCAGAAATATAAAGAAGCATTGCGCAGAAACAGAAACCAATAATGCGCAGAAATATAAAGCAGCATTGTGCAGAAACCAATAATGCGCAGAAATAGAAAGCATCATTGCGCAGAAACTGAAAGCCATAATGCGTAGAAAATAGAAAGCAATATTGCGCAGAAACATAAAGCAATAATGTGCAGAAATATAAACCAATAATGTGCAGAAACAAATTATTGGAAGTTACGTACCACTCAAATGTACTCCATCTTCTTCTTCTTATTCCTTCATTCATTCTTCCAAGTCTGCATCTGCATCTTCTTCTACTTCTTCTTTTTTTTTCTTTCCTTTCTTTTTCCATGTCTGCATCTGCATCATCATCATCTTCTCTTCTAACAACAAAAATTGAAGAAGAAAGCAACGATGAAAGTTACAGAACGAAATCTAACAACAGAAGAAGACAAAAACAATGATGAATCTCACAAATCAAGCTAAAAAAACGAAAAACGGAAAAAAGAGTAAGAAGAAATCACTACAACAGCAACAACTTAAAATCAACAAAATCTGCAAACTACGCAGAAATACGAAGCTACATTGCGCAGAAAGGCGAATCTAAAATGCGCAGAAATGGAAAGCCAGAATGAGCAGAAATGAAAAACCAGAATGAGAAGAAACTATACTAATAATGAATGAACAAACAAAACTAAGAAACACTAAAATTAGTTCGAAAATGGAATTAAACATGTTCTGTGTTGCTTAAATCATAAGAATTATCCGAAAACGAATCCAGTGATGGATCTGAACTCGAACATTCCATTGTAGCAGAACCTGAAATGAAAAAAACAGAGATAAAAAACCTAAACAAGATAAATCGAAGAAGAAACGTTGAAAAAAGTGAAATCTAAGAACAGAAGAATCAAACTAAAACCAAAACCAGATCCAA